>JAFBJQ010000267.1:314657-436393 GCA_016785345.1 Trinectes maculatus
CCGGACCAAGATATCCCATCATGCATTGCCAGATATTCTCGGGGCTGCGCGGAAGTGAAAATGCGGACGGAAGGGAGGGAAATATACATAAATATTATAAAATATAACAAAATACAAAAATAAAAAGTACAGGAAAGTAATCAAAAGCCTCTAATTTAATAAAAATGCAGTGGTAAACAAACAAGTATTTTGTGAGACGACAATAATGTGGTACGTTTTAATAGTGCGACAGTGATGACGTAATTACCGGTGCCGAGAGTAGTGTCCGAAAGTGTCCGAAAGATTTTTCTGTTGAGCTCACTATATAGTGCACTACATTTATTTCCCTATATAGGGAGTAGGGAGTAGGGGTTAGGGGGCGATTTCGGCCATAGTTTACCTATCTCTGTGTGTGGGACACAGAAAAAGTATTTTGTTTATGTCTGTAGCACACAATTAAGATTTTGTGGATATACATACATTCATATATTTATATATTTATAGATCCGAGTGGGATTGTGCGCAATAGCATAAACAGCATAGTTGAAGATTTCTGTGTGAAATACAGAAGCTCAGGGCCATAATCAGCTGTGAACTATAAGTCACTCTTCTGACAGTCCTACTGTCAGCAGTTCTATCATTTTACCAGAACTTTTTCACCTGCACGGTTTCCTGCCTCAAAAGCATTAAGGTATCATTTGATATTTCCGACACAGAAAAATTAAATAAGTAATCAAGTGCCAAATTTACTCCCCCAACCTCACATTAGTCACATTACTATTTTGTACAGTGTGTATAAGTCTCTAATTTAAATTGCCTTGATACAAAGTTGTAGTATAAATTGATTATTACAGTTAATAATAATCCTTACATGGTTAGATGATGAGTTCCAATAAAACCATACATACATTTAGCCGCTTCAGTGTGTATAAAAAAATATGAATGAATATTACATAAAAAAAACTAAATTTGTATTGAAATTTTACTTTGTAACCAAAAACATTAGTGTGTTTATTTAAAAAAGTGTGACTAATAATGGCCCAGGTGTAAATGAGTAATGAAAGGTTTTTAATACAAAAAAATAAATACATGTAAGAAAGAAATCTGGCTGGGATGCAAGATTTTACCTTCAACCTTGAGGCTGCATTTATAATTGACAGAGGATGTCAGTTTGTTATGAAGCTCACTGAGTCGAATTGCATATTTTTAAAATGATCATGCAGGAAGGAGAAAGGAAATTGTGGGTATGAGTCTTGTCCGCATATTGAAATGCCCATATGTTTATCATATTCCTGCATGGAAAGCCATGCTTCATCAGCCACTAGCATTTCCTGTTCACACTACGCAGATTGTATTTGTTTACAGCCCGAACTTTTCAGATATTTGCTGGTGAAACTTCTGCTCTGACCCCATTATGATGGAAGCGAACAGAATTTGGATTTTGCTCCTCGAGGCATGACAAAACTCCAGTTTGAAAAAATCAGCAACAACAGCTGTTCTGGTAACTCCTGGTAAACCTTTCTGTCAACAGTTTCACATGCAGCTTTTTGAGCTGATGGATTGAAACGGAGATGCATCTTTTATTATCACAGTATACAAAAGCACTGTATTTACTGACATTAAGTCTTTGGCTCAGATGTTGCCATATTGCTACAATTCAGCCAGTTATACACAAAGTGATGTAGTGATTCTACATTTCTGTAGAAATGTGTGCTGCTGAGTGCAGCTGGCTTATTTCAATAATACATATGCCTTTATTTTTTTCACATAAAAAGGCAAATTAGAGGCAAAATAACTGAGCAAATGTAAGTGGCTTAATGGACCGATCCACTGCAATTGCTACATTCAGTCACGCATTCATTATTTGCAAGGAAGGAAGGGAAGTTTGAGATTCTGCACCTTTGACACAAAGACTTTCACTCACTTTATATGTTCACTCACTTTATATGTGCTCTCTCTCACAAACACACACACACAGCCTATGAGGTGGACATATGCTGGAAACGTCCAGCTGAGGCCTAACAGCAAGTAGTAGGTATATTTTCCATTGACCTTTGCCTGAACTGCATTTAAGAATAAATTGAAACAGGCTTTAGATGCACTACAATATTTCTGCATCCACCCAAACACAGAGGAAAATGCAGGGAAACTGACAGTCACAATAACCTCAACTTGTTTCAATGTGTGGTGGACCATTTCATCACCTCTAAAAGCTCAATCAAATCCATCTTGGCCCATTTTCCCTTGCCTGACCACAATACAAATGGCAGAATTGAACACTGTGGCACACTTAAGCTGAAAACTGAAAGTTCTCCTGCAATTTTTTGTTTGTTTTTCACTTTCTAAAACAATTGCTCATTTTCCACAAGAGGCAGGACAAAAACATAAGTGGTGATTCACTGATCCGGCCAGCGGGAGATTATTGTGTTTGTCATGTCTGGCCTGTTGTCGTTCCGCATCACTCTCCAGTTTTCCCTGCCCACACAAAAAGCAGTAATTCGACATGAGCCTGAATGGTCCCCATAGTTTTAGGCTCTTCACCATTTGCAATCGATGCAAACCTTGTTGTTGCCATTACCGTGAAAGTGAGCCTGCGAGGTGACTAGGAAGTCAATGCAGTGGCTAATCTATGCTGCACACTCAGAAAGGACATCTGAGAAAAGAAGAGCGTGAAAGAGACAAAAGTGATGAATTGCGTTTGACCGCCTTAGTTACAGAATACCTGTCAAGCCCTTAGTGCATTGTTCTTAACCCTAGAACCCTAACGTTAAATTAATAAAACCATTACTAACTCTGCGCATATTTTACCTGATAGAAAATACATGAAAGTACAACAATGCATGGCATTCTTTTATTTTCATAAAACTAAAAAAAAAGGTATCATGGGACGGCCCGGTAAAGAGGCTCCACCATTAGTGAAAAATTGAGGAATGGGGAAAACATCCTGAAGCTACCCAAGAACCCAGCCACTGAGGTGGCATGGGTGCAAGGTTGAAAATCTCCCGACATTAGTGCTCTAGGGTTAATAATATCTACAGCTTACAGTATTTTACAGGGAAGGCAAGCAGCCTTAACATTTACAGGTGATGCCAATGGATTTTGTGGATATTTGTGACAGATTTTAGCTGCTGAAACTGATCAAAGTTGGTCAAAGGTCCCATTTGCATTGGTTTTAATGTTTGCAGCTACTTGAAGCCTGTGAAGCGAGCTGAAGCCACGCAGACTGAATTGTTTTACTTCTTACTGCACACTTTAATGCCTTTGCTTTTCTGACTGGCTTTGACTTAAATGCTCGCGCTGTATGGCTCACTCAGCCACTAAGCTGCTGCTGCTCACACAGAACAAATCAGGGAACGCCCTACTTGGTTTTATCCATTAACAATTTAATAAAGTTTATTTAAACGATGGGCTGGCAAAACAAAAGAAAGGCATTGTTACCCTGTGCAATTCCATGATGAATGGAAAAGAAGAAGAAAAACATATGTAGAAAAGCAGATACTAGTACAGCATTTCAGTTTTCTATCACATCACAGCCAAAACAGACAAAACATGCAAAATACATTAAAAAAAGGTCACTAGAGTTTATAATGGATTTTTTTGGACAGCAGTGAAGTGGGAAATTGGACCGTGGACTTGCATAAACTGAGAGCCAACCGCATTTTCTTGCATGCCAGAAACTGAAAAGCTAATAAACCCACAAACCAAATCATCGATCAGTCAGACAAAAACGCAGTCGCTGTGACCCATTTCAGACTTGGACATCAAATGACGATCGGAGAGATTTTTGGCCTGATTCTAAAATTTGAATAAAATTAACAAAAAAACTGTGCAAAATCCCGGCCACCCTCTGCCCTGCTTTTAATAGTATTCACGATTACGGTACTCTGTGAATTGTGTGATGCAAATAGAGCGGTGCTGCCGTTTCCATACATGATCAATATAACACAGTTTTACAACATAGTCATTAAACATTGGATCTTAAACGTTTCAGATTTTAAACAGTCTGCTTCCCTTTTTCTAACGAATAGGATAAGGAAAAACCAAAGTGTGTGGCAAATGTAACATCATCTCATTTAACTCAACTTCCCAAACTCAACCAAAGATAGCTTCTATTTTGCTATTATGACTTTGGTTCCCATACAGTGGGGGCTGCAGTTTCCATACTAGAAAGTACAGATGCTCCCTACACACCACAAACAGAGTTTGTCTGGCCTGTCATGCCAAACTATTGTTGATAGGCTATGATGGGACAATCACTGTATGCAGTTGAGATTAAGGGAACCAAGCAAATGACCATGTAATTAAAGAGAAATTAAATTACGGTTATATGATGGAATAGCTAGAGATACTATACTGTATAATGGCAATGAGATTATATTCACTCTGAAGTTGGAGATACAAGGTATAATCCCCAAAACCTAATCCGTAGCAGGTGGACACCTGCAGCTGTTGACCAAATCTCCCTCTCTGTACTTTTACAGCAATGATCACCCAAAACCCCATGCAAAGTGAAACCAGGAAGTGCAGCATCACCATCTACGGGCCGGGATGGCAATGACACACAGAGGAGCGGGAACAACAGCTGCGTTTTACACAGTGCACGCTCACCCAGTAGACACACATTGCGCCCACAAACACCATTCCAGAATCAATTGCTCACACACCACAGGTCACGGAACAGTTCATTACTGTTCAATTACCGGTGAATGTTCAATAGCAAGCCCATTAAAGGGGAAAGTCGTCAACCTCCCCGCCAAGACGACGGGAAAACAAGTATGACATTTTAATGATACTATTAAAGATGGGGAATAGATGAGTACAAACAAATAAATTAAAGCAGATTATGCTGAGCTGTATGAGATTTAAAAAATAGGGAAATGTGGAAGCAAGCAATTTTTGTCATCAGTGTAACCAGTGATGAAGCTAGTCTCAAATTGTATCGACTGACTATAACCCATTATACTGGCTTTTCATTTATCTCATCGAGATCCATACTGTCATTATTATCTCTGTAGATACTTTTTACGAGCACAGTATTTTAAAATTGCGAAGTTGTATGATTTCTCTGCTGACTCATACAGGTAGTTCTGTTGTTCTCTCTGCTGTGGCTAATTAGGTCACACTTGATGCACTTTTTCCATATCTTCCTCTATTACAATTATTCTGCTTGAACAGTCTTTTTGATAAAAAAAAGAATGTTTACTTTTTCACTCCTTCTATATTTAAATTCCTTGTGTAATTTTCTCAACTCTGAGTCGTGGAGTTTGCATGGTCTACTTGTGTGTATGTGCTTTTGTCCCAAGGGTGTAGGCATTTCATCAGGCAAATTTGTGATAACTAAAGACATTTGGTGATGGACAAATTATCAAATTGAATTTTACTTTCTACTATTATAGTAATATTATTTTTAACTGTTTTCTTATGCAGTTGTTTTTTTTTTTCAACCTTGGGGGTTGGGCTATTTCCAAAGGATCACATTTTTGAGAGTTTTCTCTAATCTTAGCTTTTTGTAAAATATTCTTTGCATGAAACAATTGAGCAGAAAGGTTGAAAGGGGAACCGATAATTCCTTGTGGATTTGTGAACGTGACAAGAAGCCCTGAGTAGTAATCTTTTATTTATTTTTGCAAGAACTCTCAAACAAGAAAAGCTGGGAACCACTTCATAAACTAAACAGTATAAGATTGTATTTTCCTCAGAAATTAAGGACTATGTGAAGGACTAAGTACAACAAAGCATTAATACTGAGTAGAAGCATTTCAGAATTCTTCTTAATTACTATGCAATAAAGAGTGTTGTAATTAGTTCTCATTACGACTGAGGACATCTCTGTGAAAAACGAAATTACTGCGTATCTTCATCAGGAGACAGTACTAGATGAGGTAAGGATAGAAAGTTTTTTTCTAATTAATTAGGTGTACTGCTCCTTTGACACTCGTGGTAAACATAATAGCCATTATCAGAAAGTGTAATATTGTCCTGTATAAATGGTTAAAAAAAAACGTACCTATAGAACAATGGTTCTTAACCTGGGTTCTTAACCGGTGAGTCGGTCTCAGGGGTTCGGCAGAGCCTCCGCCGCGAAGGTCAAGACACACCCCACTTGGTCATATAACATATGTTAAAATATAACATATTTTATTTTTCACGAAAGAGGGGTTCGGTGAATGCGCATATGAAAGTGGTGGGGTTCGGTACCTCCAAAAAGGTTAAGAACCACTGCTATAGAATGACATGGCTTGCTTCTTATTTAAATAAGGATTGCTTAAAATGTTAACAACTATTGTACAAATGTATTCAACCTTTGAAACAATCAAAGCTATTTTATACAACAGTATGTGAAGATGGGTGAGTTTGGGCATTGCTTGCAGGGTCCCTCAGCGATCTGTGTTGGGCCCCAAGTTATTCTATCTATATATAAGTATAAGACATATTTAATGTATTACGGGATTGATAGTAAACTAAAAAACCTCATATCGGACACATACAAAGTAAAGTTTCCAAAAGTGTAGCAATAATGAATAAAGTTAGGTATTTCATAGAATATGATGCATTATATTTATTGTATTGTTTAATAGTTTTGCCCTATTTAACATATTGTATAAAAATCTGGGGTAATAACTATAAATGTTCACTACATCCCCTCGTTATACTTCCAAAACGTGCAAAAAGAATCATGCATTAAGTAGGATATTTTGATCACACAAACATTTTGTTTCTGCAGTTAGCTGCTGAAAATATTAGAATTAGTTGATTTCTGTACTGCACAACTTTTATTAAAGCTAACAAAAATATATTATCTAGTAATATTCAAAAGCTCTTTACACAGAAAGAAGGGGGTTATAATGTGAGAGGTTGTGGTAGCTTTAAAGTTCAGACAGTAAGAACCACAAGGAAAAGTCTGCGTGTGTCTGTTTGTGGTGTTAAACTTTGGAATCGACTGGGGTCACAGCTCAAGAAATGTCCAAATACTCATCAATTGAAATCAAGATTCAAAGAAATTATTTTGTCAAGGTACAGGAATGAGGACAGGGGCGTTTGGCTGTTACTTGGTGTTCTCAGGTATCATCATTTTTGAGGATAATAGTCAGGTGTAGATTATGGGGTCATAACATAATAATGACAATGGATGAAATGATCACATGTATGTATTATTCGATATGTGTGATATATAATATGTGTGTATAATAACTATATAGTGCTTGTGTATACTGTTTACATATGTAATTGGCAAAGTTGCTTCAAAATATAATAATATGGGGGTGGGAGTAAATACGTTTGTCTTCATCCCACTCCTTTTCTAGCCATTTTTCTGTTATTGTATTTACTGTTTTGTTTTTTGTTTTTAGGCCCAGTGTGCATAATTGACTGTACAGTGAAACCTCGACTTACGATCACCTATACTTGCGAACATTTCGAGATATGAACCGGAGACTCAAGATTTTTTTGCTTCCTCTTACGAACCAAATTCGACTTCCGAACCCGAGTACGGAAAAATTAAAAACATTTCCCCGGCCGCCGCCATTACCTGTGACCCGTGAGTGAGTCTCAGAGCGTGTCAGGTGACTGAGGCTGTGTCCGAAATCGCTCCCTAACCCCTATATAGTCCACTACATTCATTTCCCTATGTAGGGAGTAGGGAATAGGGATCGAAAAAAATCGCTTCGATTTACGAACGTTTCAACCTACGAACCCGATCACGGAACGAATTAAGTTCGTAAGTCGAGGTTTCACTGTATTATTTATTTTCTGCCTTGAAATAAAATAAAATAAATCTATTTATTTCTTGTTGCTGAATATCAGTAATACGGACAGGACTTGAGCTAAAAAAAACAGTGATTTTGTTTTGGTCTCTTCATTGGAACACTTCACAGTCATGTTATTATGTATCCAGAGAGTGGAAACTTTGTGTTTTGCTGAAGTTGAATAAACACAATAATGTGAAGGTTCAATTCTTTCAGCAGTTGTTGCCAGCTGCTGTTGTTGAGATGAAGAGGAGGGTAAGAGATCAAGTCCATTATAGCGCTGTTATCAGAGCAATTAATGAATTCATTACGCATGCAGGATAATAGATTGTATTTGTCTCCGCAGAAATAATTCAGTCTGTTTTATTTGTTAAAAACAATAACATGAATATACCAAGAGGCCAAAAGCCATAAATCAACAGGAGGACAGTGAAACTGTCAAAACGTTGAATTATTTCAGAGAACACTGAATGTTTGATCACAGCTTTGACTATTCCATGGAAGCACATTTCCTTCTTCAAATGCTCCATGCAGAGTGTTGTTTCACAGTGAAAAATAGGAAGAGAAAGAGCAACAAGAGAAAGCTGGCTGGTGAATACTGGCTCCCCTGGCTGCTTTTTCAGCTCACAGCCAAGATGGCCATATTGTGTCTCTAAACAAATCGAACGGTTGGCACTGTGACAGCCCAGCCTCTGTATTGCTCAGATTCAAAGAGTCAGCACGACTGTGCTCCTTCACTCCCAGGTCACTGCATGCAGCACTCAACGGGGAGGCCTCAATCATGTTTACTGTACTGCTGTGTGGTAACTGTGTCATTAGTCTTTTTGCTGCAGTCGGCCAAATAAAACATTGGTGCATTGATTACTTTGTGTTAACTTTTTAAACTTTATGCCATCGTCTTCCAATGCCAGCCCATCTTCTGCTTTTATTCATGAAGTAATATTGTGACTCGTGTAATTTATACAATGGGCATTCATCCACAAGGCTAAAGATTTCACATGACAGATTCATCTCTCCATGGGGCTTCACAGCACACACACACTCACACAGAGTCACACAGACAGAACACAAGGTTTTTGTATGACTACAGCAATATGACATACGTTTGCTTAAGTTGTCCTTGAAGGGGCAAGCTTTTTTTTTTACTTTTTTGCTTATGGAGACATTTTGATCAATAGTAATACAGTTTACCCAAAAAGGAAAAATAAATGAATAAAAATAATTGCATATTCTCAGCGATCCAAGAAGCTATGTGAAACTGCAGCCAAAATATTGTTTTCATTGTGTCCAATATTTTTTACTTACGTCAGATATTTTTTATTTTTTATAAGTTAAATATTTTTCCACCAGTATGAAGGACGAATTTGTTGCACTCGATGTAGAGTAATTTCAGTATAAAAGCTGAAACTACAAGTTGACGACATTTCTTATTCAACTCTACAGGAGTATCTGTTTTCTGCTTCTGATGAAGAAATACAATTCGCACATATTTGACAATACATCAGATTAAAAGAAGCACACAATGTAATGGACAGCATATACTCTATACAGTATGTACATTGTATCCCTAACGGTAGACTGATATATAGAGTCGAGAAACATTACTACACTTCTACGTGTGAATCAGAAATGGCTCCCCTCTCTGGGACTATAAATGTCTATTTTTTATAACAGCCCTGTAAAACAAACACTTTTGTGACACAGTTACACAAACACATACACACTACATACATACTGTGTCTACGCAAACGCATACAAAGACTTGACAGCCTTGAGAACATACATCTTTTAGCGACCTCCCAATAATAGCCTTTATGGCAAAAAAGGGGGGTATTAATGTAAGCAGTAAAACCTGTCACACCTCCACTTATGTGTGTCGGATTGTCAAACTATGGCAGGGAAAAAAGGAAACATGTCCAAGAGGAGATAAGAGAATCGATAAAGGGAAGAGAGAAAGTGAAAAGCGAGTGCGATTAGCCACATAGAGCTGTGTACTCGCTGGGATGCAAGCATCAGGCTAATTGCTCCGAGACCAACAGAGCTCAGATGAGGAGCATCAGCAGCTCTGATCGATTGTTAGAGGTTCTGATGATGTGTGTGTGTGTTGTTGTGGTGGTGGTATCACATATGTGGCCCAGGGAATGATGGAGTTGATAGGATAACCAGCAGACATTCACAGTGGAAGCAGTACTCTGAACTTTTACATTAGTAAAGGGAACACTTGCACAGTGTACAGTCACACTGCATGTAAGTCCTGCATTTGGAATCTGTGGTAAAAATCTTATTATCAGGAAGATGTGTTTGTAGCTGGTTTAATAATTGTTTTATGGTAATGTATTATATGTATGATGTGATTATAGTGACAAATCCATGCTGAATTGAGTTTTTAAGTCTTTTTTAAGCTAATTGTTTTGGTCTGTTTGTCCACTAACTTTAATGTTTGGTTTATCTCACCACTGTCGTTACCATTATTTCTGCAAGCTATTTTTGTAGGCAAGCCTTATGTGAAGGATCACAATATACAATTTGTAATATTGTAGTTATTTAAAGACAGAAAAGAGAATGGTACTGAGTGAGTGTAAGTAATAATGTGAATTGGTGTAAACCAACATATTGTTAATTTTCAATAACTGATGAGTTGTAGCATGAGTTGTGTTTTGTGAATTTATTTATTATTATTCATTTATGAAATATAACTCCAAGTGATTTATAATGTTGCTCTAAATCAGGATGTGTAAATTAGTCACAATTTGCTTTTTTAAACTTTTGATACATCAGTGTTGTACTCGTGTGGTAGCATTTTATTGTTGTTTTTGGATTAACACACACACATACACATGCACATACATATATATGTGTGTGTGTGTGTGTGTGTGTGTGTGTGTGTGTGTGTGTGTGTGTGTGTGTGTGTGTGTGTGTGTGTGTGTGTGTGTGCGTTCATCAGCTTTGAGGTAAGGGTTTAATTATTGTGTTGTTTGAGTTGCACTGTATAGCAACATTTATCGTGAAATGAATCATAAACAAAAATTTGCATGAAAATATATTGCTATTGGCCAAACTGTCAAAAGACTTTTGGCCTTCCAAAGTAAACACCTGACAAAGGCAGGTAAGTTTCTGCTTATATAACCTAAGGCCACAGGGTAATGTTACAGTGACACCCAGTGGCCAAACTGTAAATAACAGACATCAAGCCATAAGTCTTTTCAACCCATTTTGGCTCATACACAGCAGGAGCAAAAATGGGTTAATGGCCAGCAGACATAATAATTCACTGAAATCATAACAGTAGGAGTCTAATTATGTGTTTTCATACCAACTAATTACCCCATAGACCAAACAGAGCTTCATCACTTGTCTTCTATGATATTAGACAGTAATCTTACAGACCTTACAAATCCATGTCTGGATACACCTCCAGGACCAGTGGGCCAGGACCCACAGGGAGCTGAGGGATCCATGATCACCAGGCCAGTCCTCCTCGTCTTTCCATAGAGATGCTGGACCTTCCAGATAGCTGTTGTTCTTCAAGAAGTCTGTCATTCTCCTTAATGCATCATCAGCTGGATTGCCTGTAGTGCTTACATGTCTCCACTGTGAGGGTTCTGGATTTTCCCTAATGGCTGAGATTCTGTTCTGACACAATTTTTGCTCATTGTTAAGATACTTAAGCACTGGAGTGCTGTCAAAAAATACTCGATCTGCCTTTAGCAATGAATCCACTCTGATAACATGTCATGTCTGGTGATATTTAACTTTCCTCTTGAATATAAAATAGTTTGTCTCCATGCAAAACTGTAGACCCAGAGCTCTTGACACTGGAGGTTTATCGAGATCCAGATCCAGCTCTTTAAGTTCCTCTTTGATCCTTTGTGATGGCTTGCAAAACAGCCCGATGCTGATTTATTTTTATTTTACACAGTGTTCTCTTGTCCTCTGCAGGCTTCCTCAGTGCATATGCTGCACAACAGGGGTATAACACAGTACCAAAAAGGTGTATTGCTCTTCTATGCTAAGTCCTTTGTGATATCTCTCATCTGTCAACCAGTGAAATTGGAGGAAATCTCTTTCAGCTCAAATATCCCCCATAAATGCCACTGTCTGTGATTTGAAGTAGTTTGCAGCCGTTGCACGGTTTCCTATCCTTTTTTTTCTCCTCAGGAAAACGAAAGTTAAACGCAAAGTATTCATTCGCTTAATTCCATCGTTGGCAACAAGACAGTCTCATTTATTCCTCCTCGGTGCATATACGTGAATAACATCCATACAAAAGTCCATGAAAGTCCATACAATACACGTGTGTATCCGCGCCACAGAAGTCAAAAACTCTTTGCGCTTCTGGTGTAAACATCCGACGTAAGTATGTATGTTCCTGCTTACCTGAACCTCAGCCGTGATTGGCTCCAGGTGCGCCCGTGACCCTGAACTGGATTGGCAGATTTCATGAGCCATTCAGATGAGAGTAAACCCTTTCAAAACAAGGAAGTAACATATACACAAACACACACACACACATATATTCAGTTAATGGGAAATGCCTATGGGAAAAAAGAAAGACTTCAGGTCAGTAGCATGGAGCATAAAGTTATATATAAGAGTTATTTTTAGCAGGCTTCAGAGGACTATAATTATCTCTCCCCCGGCTACCAGCCCCACCCTCCATTTTGATGAGTCTCAATTTGATTATCCCTTTCAAAAAATGATTTTAGCAGGAGATGTAGCACCTTACTTTGATCAATGTCCTTGGGCACAAGAAATTTTTTAACTAAAATGGTTCGGGCAGATAATAAAACGGCCGCACTATGATGAAGGGATTCTTCTGTCACCGGAGGAAAATTTTCTTGCCAGTCAGGCAGTCCATTTAATAACTGATTCCTGGAAAAATAATACTTCAATCGACATATTCAGTACAAACAGTATTGTGTAATTTGTATTAGAAATTATATTTACAAATGTTGATTTGACAGATATTGATCGTCTAATGATATTATGGCTGAAGGACAGTCAATGAGTAAGTGTCCCTGGATGATTTACTGTACAGATGTGCACTCAGAGAAATCGGCCAAAAACCCAAGCTATATCTGTATTTTCCTTTGTATGTTGATAGTAAATCATCAGGGGCCAGTAAGATGACATTTCAGACAATTATTGTATCTCTCTGCATCACTAATCATGTCCAAAAGATGAATACAGAAGAAGCTGATTTGTCTTGTGTAAGATCATATTCTGGGCACATGAAGACACTCTTTTTCTCTACTGATTTTGAATGAGGGTTTGCATGGAGCAATCTCTTCCTTAGCTGTGGGTGTTGACATAATAAACAATTGTTATTTACTAGTCAAAATGTCTTCTGTTAAATGCATGTAGGCACTATGATGTAATGAGATCATCATGACAACAATAAACAATGAATTGTTCATGCTGGGTTTATCACTCAGTAATGATTAAAGTGTATTCAGGAGTAGCCTGTTCCAGTGCATTCACTTTACTATACAGAATATGATACATTAAGATTTCATGCATCCATCCATCCATTTTCTACCGCTTGTCCTTCGCAGGGTAGTGGGAGGGGGCTGTAGCCAATCCCAGCTGACTTCGGGCAAGAGGCAGGTTGCATCCTGGACAGGTTGCCAGCTTATCACAGGGTCAACATATAGAATATATATCGACAGACAAACATCCACACTCACATGCACACCTACGGGCAATTTAGCATGGCCAGTCAACCTCTCTAAATCCAATCAACCTCCCTTAGTGCATGTTTTTGGGTGGTGGGAGGAAGCCAGAGTACCCAGAGAGAACCCACACAGACACAGGGAGGACATGCAAACTCACAGAACGTGCCCCCGAACCAAGATTCGAACCGAGGACCTTCTTGGTGTGAGGCATGAGCGCTAACCACTGTGCCACCGTGCTGCCCTTTTCAGTCAATTTTACAATCTAAAATATTTTTTTAAACTCTCCAGAATCTTATAGCAATAACATGATATACTGTGGCGAGTTATTGATTCTGGTCCTGGTATTATTTGTTATTAGATCGGCCATCATATAAATAGTTTCACCTACTCACTACTACGACAGTGTTCTCTCTTCATCTACATACAACTATCTGTGTGAAGAGCTAAATACATTGTCTCACTTGTATATCACGCTACACATTTACAGATGAGCACAGGGTTGAACAGTAATGGGCTCATTGTGCCACCTATGGCCATATAGTGCCATCTGGTGGTTTATCGATTTACATTACTGTATAGTATTTATCTCAAATACCCCCAAATCTGTCTCCACTGCAGAGGGCCTCCTTGCCAAAGCTTACCTTAACTTTGTTTTATTTGTCACAAGATAATCTATATTTGAAAGTGTGTTTCAGTGCTTCACCTTTGCTGGTGATACTCACATTAAAAAAGACAGGAAGTAGAGCAAAGGAGTTCTGGAGGATTTGTTCAGTCACCCAATAAAATAAATTCACTTACACATTTAATGGTCCTTTCCTTTTCTTTATTAGAACAATACTGTATGAGACTCACATTGAATCTTAATAAAAACCAAGTGTACTTAGTTGAAAAAAAGACACCTTTTCCACGACCATGGGAAGATCACTCGTAAGCTGCTACATATGAGTTGTGAGCTACATCCACTACATTTTAATCAGTCATGGAACTAGCATAATAACTTTGTAGTGCATGAGTGCTGAATGACACTGAAGTCATTCCAATCCAACAATAAGTCAGAAAATGGTTTACGAAATTCACTGAGTTAAATGAGCCACATGCAATGTGGCTTATTTCCAAAGTTATTTAAGGCTTGTTTTATTTAAAAGTATGACATCTTTTAGTTGTAATTTTTAGGGTTTTGTCAAGAGCAGAAGCAGAGACAACTTAATCATTTGCATACATTCACTGAATCACGTTATCCAAAATGCTTTTCTGAAAATTGACTATTAAAAGCCCAACTTTTTCATACCTTTAGCCAGCACTCATGCATTCACTTTGTGCGCTATACATTCATTTTAGCATGCACTGCACTTTGGCTTACATGCGACAAAAACAGCAGAATCACAAACTTAAATAATCGCATGATAAATAAAAAGGAACCTCATTCTTTCTTTACTAATCAAAATTTCAATAGCCACAGCAGACAGCTTATTAATGCAACAGCATTGTTGCCTTCTGGTGTGCAGAGAAGACGTAAAACAAATTACAGAGTCATCTCAAATACTGGGTTGCAGTCAGTGCAAACACGTTCCCTCACTGTGGTGTTCTTTACACTGACTTTCTCCTCAAACGCGGGAACTCTCTGAAACTATGTACTGGTGAGAGTGTGCTTCCTGGGGAAGAGAGTCCAGTGTTTTCCCTCGAACCTGGTGAGCAGCCCTGGATCCTATGAGAGACCGAGTTGTAATAAACAGAATTGATATGGCAGCTGCGGTGTTCATTGTGGGACATGAGGGGACTGTCACAAATCCCTAAGCGGTAGCACACACAGGAGCAGAGGGAGCTGAGGCTTGACTCCGGCCTGGTTCTCCCTGCCTTGATCTGAAAATGAAGCCTGTGTCTGCAGGGGCTTCTCAGCCTCTCTTGGTCCTCAGCTGGGGAAGCGATGAGGTTGGTGCGGCTGGTTCCTTCACCCATAGGCAGGAAGAGTGTACTGTGGCTGCGACTGTGCCCTGCTTTGCTCCTGTTCTTCTGCCTGTGGCTGCCACTGCTCTGTTCACCTACAACACAGAGATTCACAGCCCCTTCCAAAAGGCCTCTGTCCCTCTTCAGGGACGCCCTCTCTTGAGCATCTCTCCTCTCGTCTTCAGTGTTCATGGTGAGGAAGCGAAGCACCACTAGATTAAGGAAGGCCCCGATGACAGTGAGCCCCACCAGAATGTACATAAAACTAAATGCCACATAGGGGGTTTTCTCCTGGAGGTCCTCCTTTTTCTGCAGTGCCACAAAGTCCCCAAAGCCGATTGTGGTGAGTGTGATGAAACAGTAATAGTAAGCATGGAAGAAGCTCCATCCCTCAAAGTGGGAGAAAGCAGCAGCACCCAAACACAGCGTTCCAATGCAGGACAGGAAGCCCACCAGGACCATGTTCTCCATGGACACTTCAGTGCGCCGAAAGCCAATGCACTGCTTCGTCTTATAGAGGAGGAAGCGGACAAAAGAGTTCATCCTTTCTCCCAGGCTTTGGAACATGACCAAAGTGAGGGGAATGCCCAGCACCGCGTAGAACATGCAGAAGACCTTTCCTGCATCAGTGCCTGGCGCTGCATGTCCATAACCTCAATGCAGACATATGGAAATTAGAACACTGATGCACAAACATTTGATTTACTTGTCTGTGACTAAAAGAAGACTTAAATGTTGCAGTCATAGAAAATGGGGGGAGGCGTTACTGCAAAACAGTAGAAAATAAATAATTAAAAAAAAAGATGGATGCGTTACATGAACTTACCAATGGTGGTGATGACTGTTATTGCAAAGTAAAACGAGCCGGCGAATTTCCACTGTCTCCCGGCGCGATGGGGCTCAGCTTGCAGCACCACTCGCTCGATTTCGCGGTAGTCGTCCTCGGAGAAGCGGTACTTCTTCTTCATGTCGCTGCGCTTCTGCTCCAGGATGCGCCGGCGCGAGCTCTCCGTCTCGGACTCGAGCGCGTCAAAGACCGCGGCGCCCACCAGCAGGTAGGAGAACATGCAGAGGATGAGCGACAGCGTCCGCACGTTTTGCTTCTTCATCCTCGGCGTCGGCAAAGGATGAAAAGTCGCGGGCAGATTGGCACAGTTACAGGTGGCACCGGTCCTCAGCGTAGACTCCACATGAGTGCAGCAGCCTGTTGCTTAAAACGTAGACAGGGAGAGCGGGGGTGGGGGTTGGGGGTTAGAAGAGTAACACCTGGAAATCCATAGAAGCAGGTTTAGATCGCTTGCTCATGTAAAAACGCTCATATTGTGTAGTGCGCAATGAGGGCGATCCAGGCTCTCGAGGCATAAACCAAGTGTCTTCAGCTTGCCTTGTTCCTCGCATGCGCAAACCGTTCGCCAATAACACGTGTGTAATGTTAAATATGTATCTTATATGACACATAATAAGCTCTGGTTCTCACACCTTAGTGAAGTCCCTACTCGACCTGGCATATACCAATCAGGCAAGACGGGGGGGGGGGGGGGGGGTGCGGGGGAAGGAGGGGGGGGGGGGGGGGGGCTGGTGTACTGGAGAAGAAGCAGAGGGATTTCACTTCGCATTTGAAATGGCCTTTTAGCTGCGCGTCTGAGTGGGAGTCTGGACACAGTGGACTCAACCTGGAATGACATGTTATTAGTTGAGACAACAAGTGATTGAAACCCGTCCACTGAAGTAATCCCTTATTAGTTAGAATCATTTTATAGTCTATCAGTAATAATGATTGTCGCAGTTAATAGAAAAGTTTGTTTGTATTCAGAAGAACTACCTTTATACAAAGCTAATTTATGAAGACACAACTATACCTGTAAATATAGTCAACACATACACAGCATATCTTTGTGGTAGTTAGGATTTAAGTAGCTGGTTTATAAAAGTCTTAAGATTATAAGATTAAAAAAAACCTTGTTGATAATTTCATTTTGTCGGATACACAGCATGTGTGTTTTACATAAGAGAACGGTTGCATGCATCTACATTACGGCACTATGCTTCTGGAAACCTACTGTAGGTGATGCTAGTTGCCATGGTTACTTATACCAGACAGGCAGTGGGACTGAGTCTAATACGTTAAGCGTAATGATCCAGTAAGTCATGTTTCAGTGCATAAGGGCATGTGATCAGGTGTCATCATGGATTTGGTGTCTTCTAGTCAGACATATAAAGAGATAAAAGGATATTTCCCAAAATCAGATGCAGTCTGATGCATTTATCTTAGTGGCCCCGTTTTTGTGTTAGATAGCTAAATCACCACACCTCTTCCTGTTTTAATTGAAACCATCTCTCCATAAGTCAGTTACATCTCAGATGATAGGAGAGGAAACCCTAATAGCCATACATCTATCAAAGCAACCTGTATTCACAAAGCCAAATGAGGAGTGGGTCTTTCTTATTAATGATACGAATTTTAACACAATGAGACACCTCGCTGATTTAGTTTTGCTCTCTCTGTTCTCTGCTCACAGATACACTGCATTAGTTTACACACACACACACACACACACACACACACGCACACACACACCACACACACACACACGAAAACAAATACAGCTTACTATAGGACAGCATTATTATAGGATTACATCTTTTTGTATCCTCAAGCTCTCAATACCTCTTTCATTTTTCTCATTTTAATATATACTGCATTAAACTTTGTCAAATGGAATGTTCACAGGTCTGTTTTTGTTGTTATACTGCCCTTAATTCAAAAGAAAATGTGAATGAATGTATAATGTTTTTACCTCATTAAATTAAAGGGACCTAATCAGTGTCATTGGTAATTATAATAATATACAAATGGTACAAAACAATTTTAAAAACACACATGACATCATTCAGAGAAAAGAGGACCTTGTGTCTGAAGGTGCACTTCTCTATTAAATAAAACTCATCTGCCTAATCTGCAACAGAAAAAATCGAAATCTAGCTAAATACTCAGTGTTGGTTGAAATTAAGCTTCTCTGTAAAAGCCCAACTTTGAAGGGGGGCGGGGGGGGGTACAGCAGCTATGCTTTAACAAAGATACAGGAAAATTACAGACAAGGACAGTCCAGGAAGCAGCTTGATAGACAAACCTGTTGTGAGTAAAAAGAGGATGACAATAAAAAGACAATAAGGCATGGACTGAGGTGAATTTAATACAAGGGCCTTATTAATTGTCTTCATAATCTGCATCCAACACATTACAGAGTTTAGTAGAAGTGACAAATTGGAGATCTACTATATGTATCATTACTCAAATGCTAAACAATTTATCTTTTGTTTGAAGTTTTTAGAATTTAACACTGCTCATTTATTGCTGTTCCTATGTAATTTTGTATAATAAAAGACCTTCACATTAACTGGTATTATTATGAATTTGCAAAGACTTCACACAAACACATACACATGAATCTATGAATACCTGTCATAAAAGTTCTCCTGTGTAGAATTCCCCCAGATGACCCTTGACTCCACCCATCTAGTTCCTGCAGGGATAAAATGTAGGAAGCAGGAAACACAGTTAAAATGAGCAGTTAATAAAGGGAGCATATTAGTGTCTTGTCCTAAAATCATGCCCCACAGTCAGTCTGGTATTATATGATTATTATAAGCCCTGTGTTTATTAACAAATCTCTGTATCTGTATTGATGTCACTGAGAGGAAGGCAATAGGGAATCCATTTTATGAAGCAGTAGCACTAAATTGCAACAGCAAATACTGGATGCCTGCAGAGCTCTCTGGTTTCCACAGTAACTAGAACCAAAAATAGAAATCCCCACCAACGGCCATTCAACACTGAATCCCTAGTGATAACACAAATTTCTATTTATGCATTCTAACGGTGAAATTCTTTCATGTATAAATACATTTGTCTAGTTGCTGTCAAAAGGACATCCCAGTCTTATCATATACCCACACCACGCGGTGCATCCTTAAAGTAAGAAAACAATACTGATGATATAGATTGTAAGAGCCATATTGGCCAAGTCGATAGGTTTCCTTTGAAAATGACAACATTCCTGTAATGTGGCTTTAATAATGCTTTAATGGGTGACACTTTCCATTGCGGTCGTGACTACCTCATACACTTCACAGCTACCAGGATGTATAAATATAGACAGCGGGAGTCAGACCTGTGGGGACCCGGGCCAGACTAGGTCCCCAGTACCCCCGTTGCTGATCGTAAGAGGCAAAGGATGTGGTGTGATGTAAAGACCATGGCAGCAATGCAACAAATTGGATGCCAGCTGCCACAAAACGCCACAGAAGAAGAAGACCCAGAACATGCCCATGGAGACCCGGTGTAGAATAGGTCCCTAGCCACCCCCCCACCACCCCCTGCCAAGAGGGGTGACAAATGGGGCAGAATGTGATAGAAGAAGACCGCACAGAAGTGGCAGCAATGCAACAAATTGGATGCCAGCTGCCATTAAAAGCCACAGATAAAGAAGACAGGCCCCAGAACACCCTCATAACAGAAGACAGACGGAAAAGGAGAAGAAATGGAGAAACAGGAATTGGTCAGATAATCTTTAGCAGAGTCTGGCGCAAGACTCAGAATCTACGAAGAATGTGACGTTATAAAAAGTACTCACATTAACGCATCACGCTTTAGGGTAAGCTCGCTTTAGGAAAGCATTTAACTGGTTGCAGCCGCGACTCAGGAAGGACAAACAGTCACCAGCGTATCAGAAAGTGCTAAACCAAGCTTTTCTGATTGGATGCAGGAATGCGATGGGTGGCCTAGAAACTATTAATGTATTGAAGAAAGTTGTAAGTTGTTTTGTGATTGGCTGCACTGCTTTCTCAAGCACAGAACATAGAAACACATCTTTCATGAAAATGTACAGACTCTTGTGCTGCACTTCTATAAACTACTGACAGACCAGAGAGGCAGACAGTCAAATAGACAGATAGAAAAGCAGGCAGTGAGACAGGCAAAAAGAGTTACAGGTAGACAGACGGACAGAAAAGCTAGGCAAACAGATGGCCAGTCCCACTGAATTTGTATTATAGGCCTATTGCTATTGGTACACCAGTCTTGAATACAGTTAAATGTATGCATCACCTTGTCATCTCTTTATTGTTTCAATATTTTTCATTTTGGGAGAATAGCTTCATAATAGGGCTGCAACTAACGATTATTTTTGTAGTCGACTAATCTATAATCTAATTTTTCGATTAGTCAACGATTATCGATTATTTATTTGCTACGTTTCCCGTTTTTAACAAAGTTGGGTATTAATTGGATTTCATTGAAAACCAGTGTATCTTTATGTGTATTGAGCTATAAGTATTAGAGGCAATGTGTCCACTAGTGATGCATATAATAGTATAATAGTAAAGACGCATATTTTTTTCAAATGGGGCTTAACCGGAGGTTTCAGTCACTGAAAATGACGTTAACGTTACTTTGAAAAACTCCGGGTGTTCCTCAGACACGTGAAAAGGTGAAACAGTTTTAGCACCGCAACATGACGGTTGTCGTCGGCTTTGGATATCCTGGTACGTGTAAACGAAATTAACATCATCTTTTAAGAAAGGGGCCTTAAAGTAGCCTAGCTATTGTTACTTTATACTGAGAGATGCATTTTTGAAAGGTAGGCTAAAAAAAGAGAACAACTTACCCATCCGGGACTTTGGATGCCAAAACTCCCGATAGTGTACTCCCAGACTTTAGACATTCACGGTCTCATGCTAACATCACTATGCACTTCTGCTTCAGCCATCGTTGCTACTGCATCGACTTTGCTATTGCTATTGAACTTCTTCAGTGTTTAGTTCAATATGGATGCAGATGGTGCAGGCTATTGCCCTTTACGTTTCCGGTGGCGTGTATTAACTTTATTTGCATGTATTCTAATGAATTGAATGGCGTTCATCATGTTGCTTAAAATAATATACGACTAGACGACCACAAAATTTCTGGTCGACCACAATTAATAGTCGACGTTGTCGACTAATCGTTGCAGCCCTACTTCATAAAAAAAGAAATATAGTTATAGTCTGCTAAAAACAGTCTTATTCAGACAATGTAAATTGTCTCAACTATTAAAAGGAATCACTACACAATAATTTAACAACAGTAATACTTTTTGCATAGTTTATTACTTATTAAAAGTATCCTATCGCGACTGTTGTAAAAAGTCAAGTTTAAGTTTTCCTTCTCCAGATAGGCTACCTGACTCATGACAATTAGGTTGTAGTTTTTAATCACCATTGACCAATATAGCAACTGCACAGCCTTCAAGTTGTGTCGGAAAATTCTAATTGTTCCCAGGAAAGTGCATTAATAGCAAATAAGTGCCAAATAACAGTGCAGCGAGAGAAATGTTTAAGGATGTGGCGCAACAGGTAAGTAACAGGAATAAGTAAGTAAACTCGTTTAGATTATTATTGGCAATTTTTGTCATTTATTGTTTTTATGGTTTATCTTTCTTACAATTACCCACCACAATAAGTCACATTTTATTTATGTTTTTGTAGTATTACTATATTTTTCGCGGATCCCTGCAGTACAGCCTAGGGGTCCGCGGACCCCCGGTTGAAGACCAGTGCTGTACACCAAAGTCACATGGTCACACCCTGGCTGAGGCAGCAACTCAACAACGGCACCCTTGGTGCAATTTTAACCTTCAGCACAAATTGTCGCAAGAGTTGTGTTTTTTAGAGTTTCATATATGTGTAAAATAGAATAAAGGAGCTAGTGTAAGTTTTGCATAATGCTAGATACAGTAAATGCTAATCGGGGGGAAGTCCTTTGAAGGCAACATCAGCACTGCAGCCGCCAACGCTGCCGCTGTCTGACGATGTTCGACTGGGAAGACGGATGGTCAGGGCCGCTCTCGTCTAACGTGAACATGCATGTGTGACTGGATTTATTTCCGTTCGCACTGTGCTGGACCCGGCTAAACGCCCGTTTGCCTTTAGCTAGTCATTTAGTGTGGTTTTAAGGATGGAGGACGACTGTGTGTGTCAGTACGACTCGACTTGGGACACAGAGAGTGATGGAGACGACCCGGCTGGAGAGAGCCAACCCCGTCAGATAAGTCAAGACAAAAACAAATCGTGGTATTTGGTACGTGTTTTCGGTACTACTTACCCGAACAGTAGCTCGGATTAAAAAACGCAATAACGTGCAATATGATGACTTTTGACTCGCATTATTTCGTACCGGAACCAGCGTTTGTATTATTTCAGTGACTGGGAAGCTAACGTTAGCTTTATACCTTACTGCTGCATGCTTGCTAACTAGCCTAGCAAACCGCTGACGTTAGCTAACTTTTGCAGGATCACAAGTCTCTGGTTACGATTGTGTATCATCCAGATGTTTATAGTGATGACTATCTGTAGATCATAACACACGGTTTCATTTCAAAAGGGTGTAATTCCATTTATGTAGTGGGAAATGGATTACATTGGCCTCACATATGTCAACTTGTATAACGTATTGGCAAGTTTCTGCTGTCATTTAATGCATTACAGAATGTGGCATCAATATATGTATAATCATAAGAATTGGCACAGTAGTTTTAAATTGTGATGCACCAGCTTATAAGGTTTTTTTTGTTGCAGTTTCATCATGCGCCCAGAAATATAAGAGCAGCAAAGGACATGCAGAACTACAGAAGAGGATACCCAGTAAGTAGCCTTCAAATGTTACAAGAACAACATTTCTCTCTCTGACACCAGAGCCCAAACACTTACATTGTGCTTTTGTTCTGTTTACAGAATCTCACAGATGATGAGTGCTCAGAAGACAAAATGAACAATTTGCAGTTTTATCTCAATAAATTTCCCTCTGCCCCAGATGGTAATATAATTAGATGATAACATTTTCAAAATACTCTCAGTGCTTGGAAAGGCTGTGCGCTCAGAAGCCTTCTGTCTTTATCATTTGCCACAGATATCTACATTGAGTCATTTCTGAAGGAATGGAAAAATGACTACAAAAGACTGGAGAGAGTTCACTCCTACATTCAGTGGTATGTATTATTTTATATTTTGTGTGTATGTTTGGCCTGTGTCCAGTTTGAACTAGCAAACCAATGTCATCATATTGGTGGTGTTCAAATGACCTTGCAGTCTAAGTTTATTACAAACCCTTCCAAGTAATCAAATACAAGAACATGTTACTGTGTAACAAGTCCACATTAAATAATAAATACAAACAGGGCATTAGTAAGTAGTGTTAGCTGAGTTTTACAGAGCGGCTGTCAAAGTACAATAATGTGAGACATTAATTTGTTTTGTGTTGTCTGTCTTGAATCTTCTGTCATTGTAAGGCTGTTTCCACTGCGAGAACCAGGGGTTAATTACATGGCTTCTGAACTCACGAAAAAGGAAATTGAGGTAAGACAACTGTAGCGACAATGTTTGTTCACCCCAAATTTTATTATTCAATTTACATTTACATTCAACAATTCACATTACCACCACTATTGAACACTGTCGGCAACGGGCTTGACAATGAAGCGAACCTTAAGACTGATGATTTTTTTTTTTTTATTTAATAGTTATTAGCATTTTCAGTATGGCTCATACAACTACATTATAACAATATGTACAAATGAATGCTCAGCTTTAGTATTGTGCAGAGGCTGTTTTCAGTGACTTTAGATTTTTAGCAAAACAAAGTAATTCAACAATTGCACTCCTCAGGCCTTTAAGAAGAATGAGGATGCCAAAAGGAGACTTGTCGAGTCCTATGAACTCATGTTGGGCTTCTATGGCATCCGTTTGGTCAACAAAGAGTCTGGCGAAGTGAAACGAGCTGAAAATTGGAAGGAGCGCTTTGGAAACCTGGAGCGGTAAATTCTTAATATTCTCACACAAGAAACTTCTGAGATATGTACTATGTTGTTTTACAGTTTCAGCTTTAATAGTTTCTCTTCTCACTCTCTCTCTCTCTCTCAGGAATATGCACAACAACCTGCGCATAACACGCATCCTGAAGAGCCTTGGGGAGCTGGGATTTGAGCACTATCAGGCCCCACTTGTGCGCTTCTTTCTGGAAGAGACTCTAGTGAAGAAGACCCTTAGCAGTGTTAAACGCAGCGTGCTTGACTATTTCTTGTTTGCTGTATTGGACAAACAGAAGCGTCAGGAGCTTGTGCGCTTTGCATTCTTGCACTTTGAGCCAAAGGATAAGTTTGTGTGGTGTCCCCGAAAGATTCAGAAACAATTCAGGAAGGCAGAGAAAAGATCGGATACCATTGGGAACGGAGATGGCAAGGATGATGTGTATTCACGGGGTAAAAGCAAAGATGGCGAAGCAGATGGACTACAAAAGGAGGAGGGAGTTGATATTGTCAGAAAGGTTCGGAAAGGAACTGATAAAACAGCAAGTAAAGACAAAAATAAACTTTCAGAGGCATCAGATGACTTGAAACCAGAACCTGAGATTGTCTCAAATGGAACCACAGATGGGGAGTTTGATCATGAAATTATGGGAAATGGAAATGACTCTGCAGACGATGTTGAGGAAATGGATCAGTCACCCAGTCCTGACACTGTTGTGGCAAGTGCAGAAGGTGAGCACAAATGTTCCAGCAACGTAGATGATACCATCCAGGAACCAGATAATAGTATGCAAACAGATGGGGACATAGACACAGAAAAACCTCTTAAGAAAAAGAGAGAAGATAAGGTGCTACCCGGCAATGGCTCTTCTACGGAGTCAGCCAATGGGCAGACAGAGGGAAAAAATGGTCCTAATAAATCTACTGGTCAAATGAGCCCATCAGTGCAAACGCTCCATAAGACTTCAAAACACTCCCCCACTCTTTCCTCTGAGAGGGAGGAAAAAATCCCTAGGACTGATTTTAATCAAGTGCCAGATAAAAAGGGAGAAGACATGTCGCAGGAAAATATTTCAACAACAAATGGGTCACTGCTGAGCGCTGAGAAACCTGAGACTGAATAGAGACAAGAGAAAGAGTTGAAAGTTTATTACCATGGCATAAAACCCCTCAAACTTAGACTCAATTGTTGGGAAATTGTGAACAAAGTTAGTTACATTTTAGCTGAAATGAAATGTTCCTATAATAAGTTATAGTATGACTTTCCCTCTCCATCCTTAAAAATGCTTTCTGAGCCTTATTTCTCCTGAATTTTATTTCAGATTTTTTTTTCCTATTTGAATTTCATGAATTCACTCGATGTAGGATGGATGTGACTCGCTTTCTACATGGTCATCAGATCTGATCTTGACATGTATGCTCAAAAGTCAAAAATGGATTTATTTCTTAAAATATGCTATAGTGTTTGCAGTTGATTGTGCAAGTGTTACGCAAACAGGACTAAACTGATTTTGTTGGTGACTGTTTTCAGTGTTTGATTTGGAGGCATAGACTTCAGTGATTATTTATTGAAATGAAGGAACAACAGGATAGCTGTTAATGAATTAATAATAGTTACTGGACAACTGAATATATTCACAAAGGAATAAACAGTAATCTGGCTTCCGCTTGTGAGATGGATAAAATACACAGCTTTTGTTATCATGGGATTTTTGACAATATGAAAAATATACAGTGTTACCAACCTTTTCCTTTTTAGGTAGTAATGACCAAGACAGTTGGTAACGGATGTTTAATATTGCTATAGAAAACAAATAGCACTATTATTGATGTATGAAATAATGTTTTTGGCCTTCACCTTAAAAATTTCACAGTTGAACAGGTTTTTTTGCACTGATATTTTTTTTTACTTTTGAGCTTTTTGTGTGTGTGTGTTAGTAAAAACTACTTCTATATGGACCCCGCTGGATTTAAGACTGAATGTCATTTAATTCTAAATGTTGCACATCTGTGTGTTTTTATGCAGATTGGAGAAGTAGACTTTTGAACAACTGCCAAAAATAAGAAAAGACTGGTTGATTGTACAATATGTGTTTGTAGCTTTGTCTATAAAGTTCTAAAGTTCACCTTATGTTAATATGAGAGGGCTGCAGATGATGAAAATTTACAAGCCAGTGTGGTTATATTGATGCATTTTTTATATTTGCACTTAATTTTGAATATTAATTGTTGAAGTTATAGTATTTACATAATGAAATGGTCATAACTTTACAAAAAAAGGAATCCTTTATAAATTACTTTCCCCCTAAGTAAATACCTGGCTGTTACCAGAGCAAAATAAAGTTATACTATTTTCTGATGCTTTCATGATATGAATCTGTTTGTCTCAAGTCTTATTGTTAGATTGCAATTACAATGCCAGTTTTTCTGAAATTCATCCAGGGTTTTTCTGTGAAGCAGAAATGCTAGAAGCTGAGCTTTTTTTTAAAAAAAAAAGTTGGTTTTGCTGCAACAGCCCCGATCTATAGATCTACTGTCTAGGTTTTCAAGTAAATAAAAAATCTTCAAAGTTTTATCACATAATGCTCTGAATGTGCTTGACCTCCATGACTGAAGATGAGGGAGGCAAAGGTTTTGGCTCAAGGGCCACATTTGGTTTTTAAAAGTGATTCTACATGAGTAGATGTTGTGAAACATGAGAGAGCATAAAGCATGAAATGTACGTGAAACCATTTTTAATTAATAAAAATACAACTCACCATTGATGGATTTAATGGGACCAGTTGGGCTCAGGTGTCCAGCAGGAAGTTGGGCTCTCAAGCGTGTTGTGTTAAGTTCATCACACTGAACGTCTGCTCACAATCATCTCATTCAGCGAGAAATCAAACTTATCCAGTCTGGAATAGCATATTGACTAATAAAAAAAAAGTTTTGCTGAGTCCGTAAGTCGGCTGCTAACACTGCAGCAGTAGCGTCCCAATCTCCAGATGACAAAATGCTTGCACAGTTGCTTGGTGGCAAAGTGTCTGTTGAAGTTGTATTGTTTCACAACATTTTCTTGTCATGAACATGCACTGCCTCTGATGTCATCCAATGAAAAAAACATTCTGCAGTCCACTGTTGGCTGAAAACCCGATACTCGTTGTCTATCTGCAGCTTTTTTTTAGCTCCCTCGTTTGTTGTGGATGATGATGCGCACGTGAGATGAGGTCAAGAAGGTAACTCGACATTAGAAAAGGCCCGACTAATTGTGATGCGCCATCTAGTGGTACCAATTAGCATCCCAGGAAAAAAAAAATAATTAATACTACAAATTTAAATCTATTACAGGACTGTTGTTCATTTAAATGGCCGGTGTGCTGGATTAAATAATGCCGCGGGTTGGATGTGGACCCCAAGCCACAATTTGACCACACCTGCTGACCATACTGACCATAAGTGTAATTGTGACCCCGCGGCCCTCAAGATGATAGAAAATCAGTGAATGAATAAATGTGTTGATAATGTAATCTTGACTGATTTTCCTTGTGTAGTCATTCTTTTCTTTAAAGTTAAATAATAAATTAAATGAGAGTGCGAACTGCTGGTCACATCTAGGTCACTGCACTCCACGACTGTCAGAGACACTGCGGGTCTGATCTGAGGTCAAAGCACTGCCCTCAGCATATTTTTAACTCTTTTTTTTTTTTTGGCTGGATTCTCCTCATCTCACTGCCCTCCTTTAGCTGTCCCACTCCCCCCAGCCCCCCAGCCCCCCACCCCTGTGTACAGTGGGCCACATTGAGCTCAGCCCCTTCGGCTGGAGGCTCAGGTTTATCTGGAGCCAAAGAGAGAGCCATTCGGGAGCTGAGCGCCGTGAGGTGAAGGAAGGCTCCGCTGTGGACGCTGGGGGGGAGCAAGACAGGACAGGGAAGCGGGGATTTGACCTTTTCCGTGTGATAGTCGGGTTTGTGTGGGTGAGCTGGGAGCCATGGCCGCGTTCTCTGCTCTTTGGGTGCTCTTACTGTGCCAGCTCCTGACCTCATCCTCAGCACAGGTAAGACCTCTCAAGTGCCGCATCCCGTCTTTCCAACCAGGAAGCACCAACGCAGCATCTCCTTGTTTTGCTTATGATTTAAGAATTTACAATCTATATATGTGTGTGTGTGTGTGTGTGAGAGAGACCTTGTATGTTGTGCTTGTTGATTATAGAAATGATGAGAGCAGTCGCGCGCTCCCTTGCTGCTATAGGCCTTAACAGCATTCTCCTTACACTCAAACTTACTGCGTGCACAAATGATCGTTTATGTGCAATTTGGTTTTATTTCTGCGCATCTGCTGTTACAGGCCTATTTATGTTTTGCCGCAGCAGCCTAATTGTCTGCAGGTGTCTGTGCATTTCACACTCGCTGATGAAGTCGGGGTTGTGTTTTCCCTGAACCTGTGGAATGCGTGGATTGGAGCGCAGTGCCACAGCGCACAATGCCATCTCTGTTCATTCGAGGCTCCCTGACTGAGCCAAAGGCAGGGGTTCGTTTAGAAACCCCTCAGTGACACATCATTATTTGGTTTTGGATGAACAGCAGATTTATTTTGCTCCTGTATAAATCTATAAGCCGCGTGTTTGTGCGTAAACTGAGATGTGAAGCGTCTTTACGCACAGCTTGTTGGCGTCATATTTCCATGGTGGTACAATTCAATAGATTAATGCTAGTGTAGTTTCATTTTTAGAACCAGTTTAAATGAGTACATTTAATATTTTTTCCTGACTTGATTTTCCACCACATATGTTTTTTTGTTAATATTCACTGTCTTGTCACCAAACATTTTGCCACTTTGTTTTCTCCAGTTCTTCTCAGATCTGCGCATTTCTTGTTGAAGTGACTGCACTAAGTGTGCCATAAATCTGTGGATGTACGGCAGTTACATTGAGGAGCAGAACTGCATGACTTTGGTGAATTTTGTGTTACAGAGGACAGGCCCCAGAGGTGCTCCAGGGCCACCAGGACCCCCAGGGCCACCCGGAAGGGATGGGACTGATGTGAGTGGACCAGAAACAATTCTTTACATAAAGCTAACATACCTCTTTACTTTTGCCAATATAATATTTAATAGTCAACCATCTACAACCATTAAGAAAATGTTACATCCTCATTTTCTATTGTTTTTTGGAGGGGGGTCACACACTTGTCATGTGTCACTCCACAGCTCAGTGGCTTTGCATCCTTGATATATTATAAAAATTAATAATCAAGTTTAAATTTCATTCACATTCATTCTGTAGAACGTTTTTGTTGTTTTCCTAAATGTGGCTGAAATGTTTTTAGATGGTAATTTTTATTATATTGACTCCTCCCATAGCCCCGCCTTCAAATACTATATCCTAAGTATGGTTGTCAGGTGGGCGGGGTTTAGGCGTGTAGATACTTGATGGAGTAGAATGAAAAAATATGGGCAATGTTCTTTTTTATTAAGCCTTCACCCTACACATGGATTATACACTCTATACTATACTACTGACTGGACTGTACTTCTTAATTGGTCTAATGAAATTAGGTATAATGAAATTTGAATATAATGGCAAAAAATATAGCAATATAACATTCTTTGTGAACATGTTGACATTTATATTTCCTTTTATATTATATGCTTTGGATTTTTTGTTTAACTTCTCTGGTCAATGAAGAAAAAGACGTGAAAATGTTGCATTTGAAAAACAAACTTTCTCTTTCCTTTTGTAATGTGTATACTTCTATGACTGGAGTAACGTTTGGGCACACAGAGGACTCATTCATACATTCCCCAACCCCGTGAGACCTTCTAGAGTTTCACCTCACCCCCACCCGTCGTTCCTATCCAAACTTTTATCATGTGACCAGTCAGCACCACACTGGTTTAGTGGTGTTTGTTTTTGTGTCTGTCACTGCAGACGCTAAACATTATATCCTACTGCTTGGGTCACATCACACAAAGTTATGGATGACTTTGAAAGTTGGACTCGACACTCAAACTATCTTCTGGGCCTGTGTGGCAGTGGAATTTAAAGGGCTTAAATTTATATAATTTCATATTAATTTGGAGATTTAAATTATACAACAAACTATTAATATGATAATACATTAAATGCATGCTTTTTATTATTCTCAGGGCAAACCTGGACCTGCTGGACTGCCAGGGAAAGCAGTAAGTAACCAAACAAATCAAGCCAATTTTATGTACACAATATAATGGGACTAAACCATTCTCCTTAAAAATTAAATTGCATTTGTTTGAACTGTTAACAATACTGCAAACAAAGGTAATATAAATAAAATGAACATCATCATCATAAACATCTTGGCATCCCAAACTTTGCTTTAAGTTAGTAGAAAATAAGTCACAATAACAAAATGCAAATATATAAGTTGTAGTATGAAGTAAATTTTTTGTATTTTTGTGCACTGCCTCATTGTTCTCTGTCGATGTAGGGTTCCAAAGGGAAAGCAGGAATACCAGGAGCACCAGGGATACCAGGTCTGCCAGGACTTCCAGGGGTGGATGTGAGTGTCCAATTAGCACACACCCCAACATTAGTACATCACATCATCTGTCTGTGTCATGGAATGTCAAGAATCAGTGCCCAAATACGATGCGACTAGAGTGACTGATCATTGACTGTGTTCAAAATAAGTGTGGATCACAGAGGAAATGATGTTCAGCTCTATACTGTGCTTTTTTTTCAGGGTTTGACAGGTCCTGATGGTCCTGCTGGGAAGGATGGGCCCTCAGGGGAACCGGTAAGTATGTTTTGATCTTGTGATCTTTTGTGGGAATGCTGAGGACACACTTAAAGATGCAATCAAATCATTTTTATGACGTCACTGCTTCAAAATTGTCGGTCAACAAACAAGTATGTTCGCCAACTCATGCATGCAGATCTGTTGTGTTAAGATATGAAGGGAAGTCTACTAGGGATAAGGCCCACGTTACCCTTTGTCAACCTGGATTTGTCAAACCTGCTCAGCTTCCTGGTGAAAACATTTTTAATGAGGGATCAGAATCAGATTTATTTCTGCTGCTTCCTTAATCCGGCTCGGAATGCACCCGGTTTCCCGGCTGATCTGGAAGTCTGTAGGGAATGACGATCTGTTGCCCTAATGCTGAGGGAAACAGGTGTTATCTACTAAGGGATGCACAAGAACACAGAATTACAACATGTGTGACATTGGTTTCATGCTTTATATTTTGATATGAGGAAGACTTAGTCTTTGCACGTTTAACACACGGTATCAAAGAATAAATGGTGAAGGACCTGGGCTGTGCAGCTGCAAAGTCCCTGTCAAGACGATGAACGCTCCCAGCCGTTCAGCTTATTAGCCAACCTAATGAGGAAGCCTGCGTCAACCAGTGCCCTTAATTACTCAGATTACTGCACTGTTGTGGCAGGCTCATGGTGCTGAAGGGTCCTGCAGAGGCAAACAGGATCAGGCTGGTGGTGTTCGATACAAAGCATAAGTTAATGTACAGCAGTTACACAGATCTGCCGTTTATCAGCTGGGTGATTTTCACAACACAAAAAGGTTTTCTGTCTAATTTCAGCTTCATTTTCATAGTTCTGTAGTTTCATGGATAATATTATTACGTGATTTGTGTGCTAGTGTAGCCCACTGACTCGTTTCACACTGGGGAATGTGGTAAATAGGTGTAACATCAATGCGCTAAGCGTGTTTATTTGTTGAGTCTTTTGCCCTTTCACCTCTCAGAAAAACACACACAAATACAGCTGTGAAGGACAAACAAAGGGCTGGAGAAGGAGGATGGGAAATTAGTTAGAGGAAGGGGCACTGACAACCATTGACAGTACTATGTAATTGAAATAGTCATTAATAAATGAACTTAGGACATGCAGATATTTTCTCCTCCTCACAATTTTTAGTTAGTTGTCGTGCAAAGTTGTATCATATATATGATGAATACGCGTTATGTTCAAAGTGTTAATATCTAAGTTTGTTTTGCATGGCTTGATGTTCTCTGAAAGATTGATTGTTGCATTTGGCATTTTGCTTTGCTCTCTTTAGGGTGAACCAGGACCCTCTGGACCACCTGGGCCTCCTGTAAGTATCCCGCATTACTACAGTATATATAACGGCTTAAAACTGTAAAGAAACAGTACCTACTGAATTTACCTAATGTATGTGTCCATATCGGTCAAAAATGATCAGTCCCAAACGACTGCCCATTCCTGGAGCCATTTTGTACCATCATATCTACAGTTTTCAATTTGGATTCAGGTTGAGAAAAGTTGTGATGTCATAACTAAGCTCTAACCTGACTCCGTGAGCATAACAATGGTGAAGTGATACACATTGTCCCAGGAAAACTCAGGTTATAGTTTATCGTGAATATCAAAGTACATATTTACATAGTGGCAACAAACAAACTTTTTGTATTCAATATCCCGACATGTGTGTTGATATGAAAGTGAGAACATCAGAACATGTTTTTGACTTAATTTGCCCTCCTGTGTCTTCCATAGGGCAGAGGGAGAGCAGGAGCTCCAGTAAGTACATACCAAAAAGATGGAGAGAGTGATGTATTTGTGTATCTTTTCAACCACAACGTTACTTGTTGATATCCTGGGAGCATATTTCTGTTGCACATGTGTTGTAGCCCATGTTGTGTGCTACATCCACACACACACCCAGTGTCATTTGTTTCCAGGGACTACCGGGAACCAATGGGCTCCCAGGTGGAGTTGGACCCCAGGGTCCAATGGTGAGTATCTGTTCAAATCGTACTCAAATTATGTTCATGTTATGTATTGGTTATCTGTTTTTGATTGAGTAACCCCTGGCAACAAAAAACTATCATCTACATCAGTTAATCTATTAAGCACACAGTAGAAAGGTTCGTACACAGACAATTTTGAACTATACCAGCAGAAGTCCAGATATCAAGACTAATGTGCCATAAACACTTGATCATGTACAATTATTCAATAAGGATGATTGAACATGGACAATGGAAGCTGAGCTTTTGTTTGTAGGTACTTTGAACACTGGGAGTGTTACAACTAGCGTCGCTTTAAAATCTCATCAGTTCCTTATGACTGAGGTGCTGAAGGTGCCTCTAACCTTTCTGCTACTTATGCTATTTGTTTATGTTGATGCTATGTATTTTTATATTTTAGGGTGCTGAGGGACTTTCAGGACTTCCTGGACCTGCTGGACCTGATGGACCCCCAGTAAGTGCACTCATCATTACACACAGTAGAGTGATAGATTTTTCCACTGCCATCCAGTGGATCTTTTCCTGAATGTGGTTTTACAGATACACTGTACCACCTGATAAGAAAGCGATGCACTAAGCTCTAATTCCTTGCTATCTCTTTCTTCCCATCCTCTGTTCCTTTCTGCTTCTCTCAGGGACTTCCTGGTACTATTCATGATCTTACTGGTGACCTCCTGGTAAGTGTTGCATCATGCACCCTGTGGTAACCGACGCTGTGCCCTTGGTGTACAGTTTTCAGTATTTTGTCTCTGTCCTCTGCAGTGTCCTGCAATCTGCCCCCCTGGTCCCTCTGGTCCTCTCGGGATGCCAGGATTCAAGGTAAATAAAATTTCTGTCACGCCCCTTTAATTTTTATTACTTCTTTTAAATGATATGCTCTTCAATATGGCTCTTATAAAATATATATGACGTGTTTCACCCTGTGTCACGTCTGCGTTCGTCCTCATGTAGGGTCACACTGGACACAAAGGAAGCAAAGGAGAGCCTGGAAAAGATGGAGAAAAGGTGAGTTAATTGTGTGACATAAATATAATGGCCTGTCAGCATGGCTGATTAGACTACACACACTAAATGTTGATCAGGTTATGTACAGCAGATCGTGTTTGTGTTATGTGTATGTTACTTTATGGTCTATTCAGGGAGATGCCGGACCACCTGGACCACCAGGTATTCCCGGCACTGTGGGCCTGCAGGTGAGTTGCATGAAGGTTATTCGGGGAAATGTAATATTACTTTGATTTGCACTTGTTGGTTACTCTAAAGTTTGGCTGTTGGATAGACTATCACCCAACATTCTTTGAAAACATTGTTGGTGTCCTCATAATAATCTAATGTGTTTCAGGGCCCACGTGGTCTGAGAGGTTTACAAGGGCCAATGGGAGCTGTGGGAGACAGAGTAAGCATCTTTTCAAATTTTTTGACACTACCAACCCAGATATTTACAAAATGTATGTTTCCTCTGACCCCATTCTCGTGTTTATCTCCAGGGACTGCCCGGTTTCAGAGGCAAACCTGGCATCGCTGGCATCATTGGCAAGACAGTGAGTCTCCCCTTGTTTTGTTAAGTGCTTTAAATAACAACCAGTATTTGATAGTAGTGAGCACTTCAATTAGACAGCTGGTCCCATCAATGAATAGCTGTGTGTGTTTCATCTGATGTTTCCAGGGCGATGCTGGAGAAAAGGGACCACAGGGATTTAGAGGCCCCAAAGGAGAAATTGTAAGTAAAGGACTTTCGAGTTACAATAATTTGTTTCAAAAGTATATATATTATGTATAGCTGACACCCTAATGTGTCCTCCAACAGGGTAAAATTGGACCCAAGGGAGGTCCAGGAGGAGCAGGACCAAAAGGGGAGCCTGTAAGTGCTTTACTTAAACCCATATATGTATTTTTAATGTACTGTACATCAGTACTCAGAACCATGCGAGTCATATTCAATGTTTCTCACAGGGTATTCCTGGCAGAGATGGGAAGGACGGCACACCAGGATTAGATGGCGAGAAGGTCAGTTGCAGTTTCTCTTCCTGTAAGATGCTATTTTTTTTTGTTGTTGTTAATCCACTACTGTGAAGTAAAAAAAGGTTTGTGTTGACAGGGTGACGCCGGACGCCACGGAGTAGTTGGGGAGAAAGGACCAAATGGCCTTCCTGTAAGTACTGCGAAATAGACTGCATTGTTTTCTTACTTAAAAATAAAAGATCAACCAAAGACAGTCCCAAGTCATGAATGGGATGCATCAAAATAAAAAATATTATCTAATCTATTTAAATATTATGTATATTCGCTTTCAGGGTCTCCCAGGAAAAGTGGGAACAAAGGGATCTAAAGGAGAAGTTGTAAGTACTACAACCTTTTCTGGAGAACCATGACTATGACCCAAACTAGTGAGAATCTTCATCAACATTATCTTTTATTTTTTACACCAGGGTGATGCAGGGAAGACTGGGGAGACGGGGCCCTCTGGAGAGCCAGGTATTCCTGTATGTATCTGATGGGCTTTTAGGGGGTATTATACCGGGTTACAGTCTCTCTGATATCTACCCAGATGCGACATTAACAATCTGTACACTTTCCTGTTCTCAAAATCTTTCCTTTTCCCCAACAGGGTGAGATTGGTGTCCCAGGAGAGAGGGGGATCGCAGGACCCAGAGGAGTTGCTGTGAGTTGGTGGTTACACCGTGTGTATATGTTACAAACATTATATATGTGTTTCAGGACATTTAAAAATAATCTGTGCCACATGTATGAGCCGGATCATGAGACTCTCTGCTTCGCAGATTGTCAGCTGTTTAATGTATCCAGTTTGCAGTATGCATTGCTAATAGTCAGGAGCAGATTTTCATAAAGGAGGAATTAATAAACACGGAGGTCTTTGTTTTTCCCATCACACCCTGTGCTGACAGAGAGGCATAAAACATCAATTAACATACATACTATGATTAATGAATCCTGCATCACACAACCATCACATCCATGACTTTTTTTGTCGCACATCTCAATTGTCTTGTCCTCAAGTGTTTACTGCTGTGTACGCTAACAACGTCTATTTTCAACAGGGAGGAATCGGACCGGCGGGAAACCTAGGGCCTCAGGGAGTGAAAGGCTTTCAGGTCATTTGCATGAAATCACAAATATCATTTGCTATGTTTTTGTTTTACTTAGCTTACTTTATATGTGTGTGTGTGTGTGTGTTCATATTCTTCAGGGGATGAAAGGAGCCTTGGGCGATCCAGGTCTCCCAGGTCCAACAGGAATCCGCGGGGAGTTTGGTGAAAGGGTGAGTGTGACGTGTGTAACAATCTGAAATGTGCCACTGTTTGCCACCAATGTAATCTGTAATATAGAAAACGGCTGCAACTAATATATTTTGTTATAAAATAAAATAGATAATTATCGAGTAATCTACAATTTCTTCCCTATTTAATCGATCATTTAATGACATTTACAAAATTCCAGTCTATTCTAATGCTCTAAAATGTGAAAAACCCAAAGATATCCATTTTGCTGTAATCATAGACAAAGAAAATATTTAAATTTTGAGGAACTGGAACCATTTTATTCCTAGAAAATTGCTTAAACGATGTATTAAAATATTTAAGATAGTTGTAGAACCATTTACATTTTTCTGTTGGTGGCATAATTGTTGCAGGTCTGGGTCTAGTTTTAGTAGTATGTAAACTCCAACAACAAAAAAAAGGTAAAATCCCAGAACAGTCAATCCAAGGGCCATGTGAAGATGTAAACACAAAGCTTTGTGTCTGCAAAGACCCAGCAGACAGCTAGCTGTCCAACTGTCTTCATACAAGTGTAGTGTCAGTAGTATGAATTCAGCTTGCAGCCATGAGAGAGCTCAAACACAAAGCAGCCTCCTGTTCAGATTCTGCGGACAGAACAAAGCCAGGCCTTATACCAAGCCCGGTTCCCCTCAAACTGCCCACCTCATTTCCCTTCATCCCCCCTTCCTTTCCCCACAGCCTCCCTTCTGCAACTCTTATTTATTCTCTCTCTCTCTCTCTCTCTCTCTCTCTCCTTCTTCATACTCTGTAGGGTCCAGTTGGAGCTTCAGGAGCTAAAGGTGATATGGTAAATATTTATATAAGTATATGTATAAATATATAAGGTTCAAAGTTCAAAGTCCACTAAATGACTTCCCCACCAGCCTATTTGAAGGTTATATGTGATACATTATATCCTGAAGAGAATATTCTCAGTCTGGTTGCATGAGATTTAATCAGATAATTCAGATCTCATCTTGTCTCTTTAGGGTGTGGCAGGAAGTGATGGTTTACCAGGAGAGAACGGCGAACCTGTAAGTAATTCTTCCCTGTGTATTTCATTTTACAGCCTTAGCAACCAGTCAGCAGTGATTGGTTGCAAAGCTGAGTCAGGACTCACTGGATTACAGTGTTTTTCAGATACTGATTAAATCTTATTTCATCACTTGTTTTATCATTTTATGTTTTTATTTATAATATTTTTATATTTTATTAGAAGTGTTGATCTCATAATGTTTGTTTATATTTGAATCTCATTATGAGTCAGGTATCTGCAAAATTCTATCTTTTTACAGGGTCCATTTGGACCAGTTGGACAAAAAGGAGAGGTGAGCTACATAGGTTCATTTTCAGTGTTTGCACTTTGCACTGTTTTCATACCTTTACATGCAACTCAAAACTTTCTTATTAAAAGGAAATAACCCCATTGGATTTTATCGAAGTAATTTTAAGTATTCGTTACTGAAAGCGAATTATTTTAACTATTGGAACAAATTTTCCATGATATGTTATATGTTTAAAATTTCACTTTCATGATAATTAGTTTGCACACATGCTGCATTTTTCTTAAACTTAGTTCACATGGTGCATGTAATTGGCTGCACAAATCTGTTCAATCACTCCACCCTCATCTCTGCTCCCCCACTGATCATTAAAAACTGCTGCTTTGCTCTGAGCCTCTGCACACTTGTCTGGAATCTCAATGCATGGAATTCAGACTTCCATTCCAGGTTGAACAGGGTTTGTTAGAGACAGGTGTTGCAGCTTTGGCTTTAGTCGCCTATTTGCTGCTGTCGCTGCAAGGGAGAGGAGTCAAATGAGGCTACATCACAATTTGCTTAACTAGAGTTGCAGTGCTGATGAGCCTTGCTCCCTTAGTCTCATTTAATGTTGCCGTGCTGGTTGGAGTAATTATCCAGCTGCCAAATGAATCTACCCCCGCATTGCCTCCACAGACACAGCCTGCTCATTCGCTGGTGTATAGTCAGCGGTCATGGCAGAGGGTTATGGATGTTATCAAAGATTTAATGTTTCATTTTTGCAAGATGTAATAAATGATTTAAAGGATCATTCTTGTGGATAATAGCCAGGAAAACGCGGTGAGCTGGGACCTAAGGGCGTGACAGGTCCTCAGGGAGAGCTCGGTGCAAGAGGGCTGCCAGGAAAACCAGGGGCAATGGGATTCCAGGGAGAACAGGGTCTACCCGGAATTGCGGGAAAAGCAGGAGTACCTGTAAGTTTTTTTCCCCTCTAATCTGTAAAAAGCCTCTGACCAATAGAAGCATATTAAATGTTTATGTGTTCTAATGGACGACTTTAAAAATGTGTCTTTAGGGAAAACTTGCAAGTGAGCAGCACATCAGAGAGCTGTGTGGCTCGATGATTGATGGTGAGAGCATTTATTCATTATTCATACCAGTGTTGAATTAAAAACAAAGCTGGGAATTCATTTTTGGGTGTTTTCTATCACACAGACCAGATCGCACAACTGGCCGCGAATCTTCGAAGACCCCTGGCCCCAGGAATGGTGGGCCGCCCCGGTGCTGCCGGGCCCCCAGGTAAACCAGGAGTTGCTGGCTCTATTGGGCATCCAGGTGCCCGTGGACCACCGGGGTACAGAGGCCTGCCAGGTGAACTCGGAGACCCTGGTCCCAGAGGTATGAACAATAACATCAATATCAACTTTTACTGTTTCATCAGAAAGAATCTGCCCTTAACCTTTAAATTGAATATAAAATTTTAAAATATACTTTAAATAAGTTAATAGGTGTTAAATATTTTATATTCAGGCATATAATGTTGTGCAGTGATTCCCAGCCTGAACTTCAAAGAAACCATCTCTGAAGTTTTGATGGAAATGATGAACAATGGACATTTTAAGTGACCCAAACTAGAAAGAACCTTATGTAAGGAGTCACAAGCCCAAATGCTGGAAACAACTGGTTTGATGTTTAACAAAACATATTCTTTATGAGACATAAGTGCAAATGAAAGGTACAACTAGTAAACTATATAGACGAACATACTAAATAAATAACAATAGTGCATTTAGTTATTTTAGCGTCTGAATAGAAATTTGTTTTTTACAACAGGTGATGTTGGCGAGCCAGGTGACAAAGGATCCATTGGCAAAGCAATTGATGGGCCACCTGGCGACCAAGGATACCAAGGTATGTCTAGTTGGTTGGCGTAAATGGAATGGAGCTGTATTTGTGTTTTTAATTAAATATGTGGCAATGTAAACATGTTGAAATTAGAAAAGCTGATTAATCAGCAAACCAGCATTACACTGTGATTGTCCTGCAACAGGCGGTGAATTAAAACCTTTTTCACAGGTCTTCCAGGTGTACCTGGGATTGTCAAAGACGGGCGTGATGGATCTCCAGGAGATCCTGGTGAGCCTGGAGAGCCAGGCAGGGTAGGTAGGACTGGTCATCATGGACCACCTGGAATCTGTGACACATCAGCCTGCCAGGGAGCAGCACCTGCTGGAAAATCCTCCAATCCCAAAAACCATTAAACATGAAATCCTGCACCCCGACACCATCCACCCTGGGGAGGAGGAGAGTTAAAAAAAAGAGATGAAAGGAAGCAATGAAAGATGAGAGTGATCACAAAAACGTCCTCCTCCTTTATTTGAATAAATGTATCACAGGATGGGAAGAGTATCATCAACAGATGTGATATTTTGAGAGGAACACAGGAACATCCATGGAATAACATGAGTACCAAAGCAGCTGAGAGACAAAAGCATTGAGATGACATCCAAAAATAAAGTGGACAGAGAAATGAGTGCAAGACTCCAAATGCTGTCGCATGAGACTTGACTTTAAAGTGAATGATGAGTCCTTTGTGCATAAAAAACTTTGTACATGCCGTGTCCATCCCCTTTTTACTTTAGTTAACATCCTTCTGGCAGACGGCATGCTAAAAACAACAGTGACCGTCTCTGAAGTGAATGTGCAAGTAACGCAGAACATTAGCATAAACCACAGGTGTTACCTCAACATACAAGCTTACAGTGTAAAATATGGAAATAGGTAACAGAGGCAAAAAGCTTCTGTTGAGGAGCTGTGTATGTATTGTAAAAGGAATAAAAAGCAACTACCCAGGTGCCCAGACATTCTGTAGATTGATACAAAAACAAATGTCATAACTTTAGATGGACTTTTTTTTTTCTTTTTACACCTTAACTCACCTATGAAGTTGATTCTCAAGAATGGAGAGTCAAACATGAAATAAAACTTGTGGATGCATAAATCAGACATGTAAAATAAGTTTAACAATCTGAAGTGCAAAATATATAAATATTTCATTTTGTTTAAACCGGCAACAGCCACATCCACGTGTACAATCAGTACTGTAACAATTAAATATACATGACTTTAAATACTATTTATTATTTGTGGTTGACTGATGTATGTACAGTAAGATGCTCCAGCAACATGTTGTAAGAAAGAACAAATAAAGCCACTTTTCAGTAAAACAGCTCTTTTCTACATACCAAATGAACAGTCTTTACTGCCAACCCCATTAAGTCACAGGACAGTAACAGAAATTTCTATGCAAAGTGCATAAACATTTGATTTCGGACTTGCATGTATGTGTACACAGAAGCTGAACAACATACTGTATGAGCACATAAACAATTTAAATAATAATCGAAGTAAATAACATGTGAATTAGATAGTTAAATCTATCAGATCAAGCTGAGATCTGCGAATTATTGGGAAACAGTGCCACCTTTTGATGACTATGGAAGTCCCCCTTTGTTGACAAATGCTGATTCACGTGGGGAAACATTTCCGTGGTTGTGATTACAGCATTGCAATTCAAGCTTCATCCAGAAACAGTTGTAGTCTTGGAGAAAAGCAACCATGTTTGAACATCACGTGGTCTGGAAGTGAGCTTTTTTTACATTTGTAGATGTGGTTTCGGGGTAGGGGTGATCGCTGTTTTATCATAAGATCAACACTCAATGTTCATCTCACGGTGGATTTGGTCTTGGCTTGAAGAATTAAGAAAGAGTCCTATGTCAGCATTGACTGCCTTCTCAAACTCCTGTAAATGAGGAGATTAGATTAGATTATTATGACTGATGACAAAAGTGCACCAGTATTGTTTTTGTTTATTTCAGTAGGAGCCTGTCTTGGCTACCCCTTTCCTTATTCCAGAGTATGGTGGTATTGCACACTATGAACATAATATGGCTGTTTTGATTTGTCATTTAGAATTTTATGTGTTAGATTAATTTTGAATAACTAAAGACTAAATAGAGCAACACTTGTTTAACCATCACAGTAAAATAACAATATGTAGTAAAAAAACAATAAGTTGTTAGTTTGTGTTTTTATGCTTTTTTGATTTGAAAATAACAAAAGTAATATAATGTCAGCTGCAGATATATACAATGGTGGCCAAAATTATTAGAAAACCTGACAGATGTGAAAATACTGATATTAATAAATTGTTTTTGCCTCCAGGACATGACATTTCATATTCTGTAGTTTCATGTTCATGAAACATGAAGATGGTTGCTCTGAGCACAACAAATATCAGATGAAGTGAGTCCTACAGGTTTCATCCACTATTAACGTTCAATATTTTGTATGTCCAACATTTGCAGCAATCACAGAGCTACGTCCATGGACTCTTGCATCACCATCAATTTAACCACGATCACACCTGACAATGATTAAACAAGTAATTTGGCTTCTTCTGCGAAGGAACGAGATAGTGTGACACTGATAGTGAAATAGGTCAGTTTGTTTTTTGTGAATGACCCAAATCTCCTTATGATGGCTCTATTCTATGGTTTATAGAGCATAAAGATGACTTTGTAGGTATTTAATTCTTTTTATGGTATTTAAATGGTCAATTCAACAATAAAACCTGAAACCTGACAAGTGTTCTCATAATTTTGGCCACCACTGTATTTTAAAAAGGACACTCAGTAAAGCTGTTCCTGTCACAGGTTTTAAGAGTCATCTATTTTGGCTGCAGGACAGTCAGTCCACTCATCAACCCAAAAATAAAACCGCATTAAATATACCTTTTTCAGGGTGTCTCCACACATTTTATTGATGTACCCAAGGAAGGCAGTGGTCCACTTAAGGGTGGTGACTTTATCTGTACCAGAGTCACAGAATGGCACCAGCATGTTTAGCTCATCACAGCACATACGGATCTTCTTCCTGCACCGCAGCAAAGGGAACAAAAATGATTTAAAGTAGTTTTTCGCAAACTTGAAGAAATTGTGACCTACATCCTAAAGAGTCAAGTAGCTTATGCAAGAAATACTGGTATCATGTCTGCATACTGTCGTATCAATCATCAGAAAATGATTCATATACCATCAACAGTTCACAGCTGTTTTATCTGACTAAAGAATGAAAAAAAACTTTAAAATACTAAGCTAAACGTTGCACCTTTACACGTAATCTTGACAAATTTATTTTTAATTATCATTTGCTGTATCTGAAGAAAGAAGAAACTTTACGTTTTATCGTTAAGAGAAAGATGATAAACTAAGTTCAGATAATAATAAGTCTTCTGTTTCTGATATGCAACGCAGCTGCAATTAACAATTACTCTCATTATTATTCCTGACAACTATGGAACTAAAAAGTGTTTTGCTCTACAGCGACAGCTGGCACATTCACCCTTCTTTTTGAATATATGATTCATCTGAATTAACAACATTTAAAATAATATTTTAAGAGAGTATCCCATCAGACCTGTCACAGTACTGAGGTTGCAGAGATCCTATCAGCCCTTAGTAATGGCTGCTCACCTGCGTTCCCTCTCCTTACTGTTGTGTCTCTCTCTGCGCTGGCTTAATGGCCTGGTGCTACTGCCTGGCTCTCCAGCTGAGTCTGGGGCAGGCTTAGCAGCCTTGGGTTTAAACCTGCGAGTGCTACCATACTTCTTGGAGGTACAAGGTACCACTGCACCATCTTTGAAAAAAATATGAGGCTGCATAAGTCTAATTTACAAACGTCCACCAAAGACAACAAATAACTTTGATTCACAAAGCTTATTAATAGTTTCTGTTCCCCAGCTGCTTCTCTACAGTTAGATCTGTTGCTGGTATAATCAGCTTTTGTAACAACCATCTCTGTAGCAAAGCTAAATAAAAACATTTGGAAATGACCAAACCTTCGCACTTGTTAGGTTCTACAGTACAGGGAACGTGGCCAATCACCTATGATTAAAAGGGAGGGAAAAAATAGATAATGAGATCTGCTATATAGTTAAAATCATGTTGATATTTTTCACTGCACCCGTCTATACGTGTTGGTGACAAGGTTCAATACTCCCCCAGATGGGCGGAAAACATCAGACCAATTTACCATTATAGTTTTCATCCACGTCTGAATTTGTGGATGAATAGCTGCCTCTTGGGATACTGCGAAAAGACTAAAATACAACAACAGAGACTTTAAAAGTCCCATAAATAGCACATAAACACTATATGAGTGTCTTTGTGTCAAGTATGTTGGTGCAGCCTACTTGTGGACGACTGCTGACTGAAGATCCTTCTGTCTCAGGTTGTCAGCAGACATGGTGTTAAACCTCTTCTCCAAGCGAACTCTAACAGCTGATCCATGTTCCCTATGTAAGGATTTGTGGCTTTTGCTAGGCAGTTTAATTGGACTCTCTTCACCACTGATTCTGGTCAGAACAGAAACTGGGACCTCTCCATAAGAAGCTGGTGTCTTCTCCCCTGGCATCACCAGGCAGGCTGTTTCGGTGGAAGTTGACAGGTCGACAACTTGAGAGGTTGTGAGGGGAGAAATCACACTGGGTCCAGGGGCGTCTTTAACCGTTTCTGTAGCTGGGTGATCTGTGGTATCTGGCCCAAATAGAGGCCCAGCTTGTGTATCCATGTGCATCTGGATAAGGTGCTGGAGGTTTGTGTATTCAGCGCCTGTCATCTCCATCAGACCAAGCTCAGTTCCCATCATCGGTACCTGATTGTTTGTCAAACTCCCACCATGGCTCACAATCTGCCCCTCAGAGTCACACAAGTGTCCACAGGTGGTTGAGGAAATGGCTGCCATTGTTTCCTCTAACAGTAGGACAAAAACCGAGTAAATTTTAATATATTGTTAAACTCTGGTTCAACCACATAGGCTCTTCAATCATATGGTTATTAAAATATTCTTTTAGAATTATAGCAACTGTTTTTCAGTAAAGCTAAAAAATGCGCTGATTAATGTTGTTATAATATAATGTAAACACAGCACGTAAATATACGGTTGGCTAACATTAAGCTAGTAATATAACTTTACTTTTGCTAGCAAAACACCGCTTCATTTGAATCTAATCCCGAAAACATCGGCGTTTTCAATAACCTGTCATTGTGTTGCCATTTTTAAATAGCTCGGACTCATCACAAGCTGCCGTCATGAAAACATTTAGTGCAGCGGCAATTCTGTACTTACTTCACTAAGAGCTGCTTCCGCTATGGCCGTGAAGGAGGAGGTCTCTAGCGTCAAACTCCTGGACGTTGTTTACGCAGCTAAAACTGTATTATATCTTGTACTGATACTGTGTGAAATCATATCCAATGTTATAAATTACCTGTCTTTAATGAAATTAAAATACGTGTTACCAACGAAATATACTGAAATTACCAAAGTAAAAGTACTGAAATAGCTTTAATGTTTATAGGTTTTATTTTATTTTAAACAAATTTGGTATGTATTGTAATCAATAGTTAATCTGTCATTTAATGTAATTATTTTCTGTTGATTGAACTATTCCAAATGCACAGTATTTCCTTGTTAAATGTAGTGAACAACATACAAAACATAAAGTAGCACAAGAATAATATAGAAATACAGTAATATGGTAAACACAAGGACCTCAAAAGTGCACATATAGCATTTCTTAAATAAACGCTATTATAAAACATATAAATAATTCATTAGAAATCTGCTTCAGCTATCCACATTTATCTAAAATTGTAGGCTGTTGAAAACAATCTCTGGCAAAACAAAAACTCTGCATTGCACTTTGAAATCTGTTATAATACTGTTGTCAATGACAAAGCAAGACTGTACAATTTTAAAAGTTCTTTTATTGACTTGAAACAAGCTATCTTTTATCAACAAAATTAACATAAAATCCATTCCAGTTATATTAACACTATGTTTATGTTAAAAAAAGAACATTTCTGTACAAAACATTTATGCTTCAAAATAAAAATACACACTGAATTCAGTTTGCGGGTTTAACAGCCATTTAGTCCTACTCAAATAACAAAAATAATCGCAGAAAAACAAAACTCCAACATAATAAGCTCAAATATCTCTGAGCATTTCCACACTCGAGCCTTGACAGAAGATTGTTGAAATTTCAAGCTGACATGGGCAGCCACTTTTTGCCACTTTTAGAAACATACATTCAGTGTGGGTTATACAGTATGATTTAATATCTCTATCCATTGTGATGATACAAAATATTTTTCTTTTTGTAGTTTTCTTTTTGCCTGTCTCTAACTTGGCTTACCACTCATTGTATTATTATCATCATCATTATTATGAATACTTTGATTGATATCAGTTTCAGTGGATGCACTCTGTTTATCTGATTCATTGCAATCATTCTTTTTCTCTTTCCCACCTCTTTTTTTTGCATCTATAGATGTGTTAATTTTACCAGCAGGACTTCTCTCCTGCGCCTCTCTTTGCCCTAGTTGTCTTTTTCGATCCACTGGCCTAGGTCCACTCCAATCCCTGTCTGCAGAGTAACGCATTTGTTTTTGTTTGGGACTGAAGACACTGGTATTTGAATTTGGAAAGCGTATAAGACCTTCTGTTGGAGTGGGAAGTAAGGCAGCTCTGTGCCTCTGGGGTTTTATTGATTGTTGATTTTTTGTCCTGTCAAAACCAAGCAATGATTTTCCTTCACCATTTGGAGCAGAACCTCTCTTTTCCCTTTGACCCATATGCTCAGATTCTTGTTTATGTGGTCCATGGCTTTTAATGTTTTCTTCTTGCCTTTCAAATCCAAGACCTCCACAGTCTGAAAATGTTCCTTCATCTCCTTGACCCTCAATGTTTGAAATTCTGTTTCCAGGTTCTCTGCATCTTAAATCTGAGTCTCGTGAGCCAATTCTATTTAGACCTTCAGTCTTAAATCCTCCCCTGTCTGGACGTGAACTTATGAAGTTTGGGGCACCCGTATGACCACCATGTCTTTGAAAATGACGGAACTGCCTTCCGTCATTTTCCATATTTGATCCTGGGTCCCTAAAGCCTCGGCCCCCTTTATCATGGATTTGTTCTGTGTTATTTGGATTTCTTTCACCTCTAAAAAATGCCTCTCTTCCCTTTCTGTTTCGCCCAGTATCCCCTCTATCGGGCCCTCTCCATTCTTTTCCAGATTCTCCCCTTGTGTCTTGCACTGGACATATGACATCCCAATTATCCTGGACAGGTCCAGGGCCCCTGTATCCAGGACTATTCCAATCATCTCGTGGTCCCCTAGGAGGCCCTGGAAATTCACTACTTGCTCTTTCTTGTATAGGTGCTGACAACCTATCTCCAGTGTTTCTCCATTTACTATGAGGACCTTGCCTACTTCCTTGCCCCTGCTCATCAGGACTTAAATGAATGGGCCATGGACCCCTCTTGCCATATTCTCTTTCATTTTTGACAACCCCAATATTGGGCCCTCTTCTGTCTGACCATTGTTCTTCTGTGTCTATGCCTCCCCATGGGTCTTCCTGATTCACACTGTTAATATCAGGCCCTGGTCCTGGCCCTATTTTCCTCCACACGGGCCTTGAACCCCATAGGTTTTGACCTGATCTATCAGGGCCTGGGCCCTCCATACCCTCTTGGATAGCCCCTGACTCTTCAAAGTTGTCTCTTTCCCAATCATTTCTTCTATCATGTCTTAGAGCTTCTGCATTCAAACCTCTCTGCCTTATGTCTGAACCTCTAAAGTCTGCACCAACTGATCTTCTCCAATCAGGCCCTGGGCCTTCTCTCCTATTAGGATCAAGGTTCCTGACACCAGAGTCTCCTGATTCATTGGTGTTAGGTCCTAGCCCTGGACCTCTAAATTCACAACCTGCTGTTCTAACGTCTGGAGTTCTTCCATGGCCCTCCATAACAGTTGTTTCAGGCCCTATTTTATTATAGTGTGAATAAGTCACATTAAACTCTGGGTCGTCTATAGCTGGAGGTCTTATTGATGGCCTAGGACCCCTGAACTGGACTGGCCCTTCAAGAAAGTCCCTGATGTTTTCAGTTCCCCCTATATCTGGAGGTCTTCTTTCTGGTGCAGTACCCCTAAAATGTATACTATCTGGAATTCTCCTAACAGGCCCAGGATCCTCTATGTATAAACCTGAAGGCTGAGGCTCAGATCCTCTTATATTTGGACCTCCACCTCTTCTCCTGCCGTGTCCTGGGCCCTCCGTATTTGAATATCCCTTTTCAGACCCTGGACCCCTTAACTGTGGCCCTCCCTTACCCTGACTGTCCACATCTATATCAGTTCTTTCAGTTTCCATTCCTATGAAGTCAGGCCCAGAACCTCCCATATATGTTCCTCTCTTGTCAGGTCCACCAGCAATTTCATTTCCTGGTCCTCTCCTGATAAGCCCTTCACCTTCCACAGAGTGACCTTGTCTTTCACACCAGGACCTCCTGGACCTCTCCTCTGGACCTCTCCTTTCTGGCCCTTGTCCCTGGAAATCTGGACATCTGGCTCCTCTTTTGTCAGGCTCTTGGCTTTCAAAACAGGGACCTCTCATGTCAAATCTTGGCCCAGTAAAGTTGGGAACTCCTTTTCCATCAGGCCCCTGACCACCCTTTGAAGGGCCTCTGTTATCAGGCCATATTCCTCTAACATCTGGCCTTCCAGGTTCTCCTCTGCGAGATCCAGGACCCTCCTTAGATAGGCTTCTGCTTTCAGGACATGGTCCCCTAAAATTTGGACCTTCAGGCTCACCCCACTCTGCCCCAGAAACCTCTAGTGAAGGACCTCTTCTTTCAGGCCCTTGTTCACTGAAATCTGGACATTCAGGACTGTCAATCCAAGGACAATCTATAGCGAGACCTCTCCTTTCTGATCCCGGTCCACTGAAATCAGGACCTCCAGGTCTTCTATTGTCAGGCCCATGATTTTCTATAGATAAACGTCTCCTCTCTGGCCCTGGTCCTCTGAAATTTGGACATTCAGGTCCTCTTCTGTCATTCCCATGACTCTCCATAGCAGAACTTCTCTTTTCAGCTCCTTGTCCTCTTATATAAGGTCCTTCTGGTCTCCTTCTGTCAGTCTCATGACCCTCCATAAACATGCTCCTGTCAGGTCCTGGTCTAAAATCTGGACCTTCAGAACCTCTCCAGGAAGACCCCAGAACCTCCAAAGCAGGACCTCTCCTCTGAGGTCCTGGTGGTCTGAAAACTGGCCCTTCATGTACTCTCCTATCAATCCCTGGACCTTCCACAGCAGGACCTTGCCTTTCCAGTCCTGGGTCTCGTAAATCAGGACCTTCTGGTCCTCTCCAGTCACTCCCAACACTCTCATTTGCCAGACCTCCCCTTTCAGGCCCTGGTCCCCGGGGATCTTGACCTCCTGGTCCTCTCCTGTCAGACCCAAGACCAGCCATAGCAGGACTTCTCCTTTTGGTCCAAGGTCCACTGAAATCGGCATCTGGTGGTCTTCTTGTGTTAGGTTCTAGATCTTTCACTGGTGGGGCTATCCCCTCAGTTCCTGGCCCTATGAAATGTGGCCCCACTGGTTCCCACCTGCCAGTCCCAGGTTGCTCCAAATCTGGACCTCTCTTGTCAACCACTTGTCCACTCATGTCAGGTCCTAGATTGCCCTTATGTGGACCTGTCCATTTAGGTTCTGGTCTCCTGAAATCTGGACTTCTTGGTCCTTTCCTGCCATACACTGGGGCATCAATAGCAAGTCCTCTTCTTTCAGTTTCTTTGTTAGGTCTCTGAGTATCCATATTTGGACTTTTCCTATCAGGTGGAGTGCCCCCCCATTCATCTTGCATTACTGAACCTCTCCCATCTAGCCCTCTCCAGTTATCCCTTTTATCTGGAACACTCCAAACTGGATCCCTCATATGCGGACCCAGTCTTTTATCTTGAACCCCATGACCGCCCATATAAGGACCACCTAGGCCAGGATGTCTACAATCTTGATTTGTAATGTTTGACATAGAACCTCTTTCATCTTGACCTGTTTGATAATTACTCTTCTCAGCCCCCAGCCCTAACATATTTCTTCCCTGCATGTTTGTGCTCCCCCTATTTAAAACTATTTGTCCAATATCTCTACTTGGACTACTTGCATGTAACTCTTTTTTATCACCCCTTGTATCTGAGCCAGCCATAATATCTTTAAATTGACCAGGTCCAGTATAACATCCTCCTGTTACATTGTGCATTCTTGATTCATCTAGCCCTTTTTGTGGGCCTTGACCTTCATGTGTAATTGGTGGGGATCGTTTGCCTGTTCGTAGAACACCATCACCTAAATCTGTGCTTATATCTGCATTTCTTCCATGTGGCTGAAACCCCCCTTTCTGGTGACCCCTGTATTCTAATACTGGAGTCTCATCACGCCTTTCAACTCTTTTAGAGCCCATGAGAGATGGTCCTTGGCTCTCACCTCTTTCTTTTTGGTCTCTGTCTCTTCTTGTAATATCTGGATTCATAACATCCATCTGTGGACACCATGAATGATAGATAGATAATGAAGAATCCTCTAACTCTGAACAACTTATGTTAAGTGTTGATCCTCCCATTCCTGGTTTGCATTGTCTCATATCAGAACCGAGCTTCTTTACTTCTGCATTCAAACCTTGCACCCTAGAACTTTCAATATCTTGCATTTTTCTACTCATCCCAAGATCTTGAACGTGTGGTCCAAAACTCCACACGTTTGGGCACATGCCTTGTATGCCAGAATCGTTCCTATCAAGCTCTGAAAATGTAACTCCTGTGTCTCTAAGCCCAATCTGCTGTTCACTACCTCTGGGTCTTTTCAAATCTAGTCCTGGAATCATTGGATGTTTTGTAAGTAGGTATATTTCAGATCCTGAACCCTGAATATCTGGCTCTCCAGCTAGATTTATATGTCCTTCCTGCTGATACATCAGTTCTGGATGCTTTAGGTCTGGACCTTCCACAGTAGCTCCCAGTATATTGGGCACTGGTGCCTGAACACCAACAGGCGTAAAAGTATTTTTAAACTTAATAATTGGCATTGAGACACTGGTATGTGATTCACAATCTGTAACTTTCACTGTCTTAATAGAGTCACTTTTTTCTGTGTTGCTTGGTCTCAAGAATTGAGGTTCTGGATCAGGGCTCTGGGGAGAATCTCGAGTGGGTGGGTCAATTTCTCTTAGAGGAATTGTACTTTCAATTTTACTTTCAAGCCAAGTTTCCAGTGGAGAGGGTTTATCCACTTGTGTAGACAAACAGCTGACTGAAATGTTTTGACAGTCTTGTGATTTTGATGGCTCAGAAATGTCAAGCTTTAGTTCTTTTGAATGGGGAGAAGCATCTGTAACATTACATTTTGGATGATGTCCATCGAGGTCATTTTTAATAGCAGCTGAAGTAGATGATGGTGTGCTACTCTCTATGAATTCGCCATCAACAGAGTCTGGAACATTACTTGGAAGTGCATGTTTTGATTTGTCAGAAACATGAGGGGAATGTTTTGGTGAAAGTGACACTGATTCGTTGTTTCTAGGAGAGGATGGGGATCTTTTACGGCTGTGAGAATGTCGGCGTGTAAAAAGCTCTTTACCATGGCGACCCTGGCTTTCTGTCCGGTTTCTAGCTCTATGCCTTGATCTGTCCCTTTCACTTCTTCTGTGCCTGTCTCTTTCTCTCCGTCTATGAGAATGTGAAGGAGACCGATGCTGTGACCTTCTTGAAGGACTTCTTTGGCTGTCCCTGTCACGATGACGCCGGCTTTTTGGTGATGACCTTCGCTTTCTGCTTTGGTATGAATTTGCAGAGGCGCCCTTGCGGCTAGAACTATGCTCAGAAGAATCATGTGTCTTTGTACTGCTTTCTTGAAATACATCATCTTGGATTAAATTAAACAGGGATTCATCCTCAGGGTCATAAGCTACATCAGAATCTTCAATCTCTCCAGCAGAATACTTGTCACAATCTTCAACCTTTTCCTGTGTTTCGCCTTCCTCTGAAACTTTATCTGTGCCATTTTTCAAAGTAGGCAGGCTAGGGTTGTCTTTTAGCTTAACAGATAGTGAGTTAACATTTGCTATGTCCACAGTCTCTGAAGGGTTACCAGATTTGTCTGTTGATTCAGAAGGCATGGATTGGGTTTGTGTTTTACCACTCTCCAGGGATGTCAGTTTTCTGAGGGGCATAGATTTTGTTGGGGGAGACAACAGAGAATCGGAAACAGAAAAATGAGCCATGAACATACCCACAGCCTCCCTCTGTTGGCGTAGTGCCTCTTCCTGCTCCTTCAACTGTCGTTTTTGCTCTTCAATTTGTTTATTGAGCTCCTCAAGCATACGCTGCTGTTCAGTCAGTGTTGCAGCTGAGACAACCACACTGCCTGTAGGAAGACTTGGTACAACTACAGGTAGGGTAGCTGTAGTAGCTTGCACTGGTGTGGTGGTGGCAGCTACTGTTACAACCTGGGTGGAAAGTTGTGTTGAGCATGATGAAGGATCCAACATTGCAACAGGGGCCTTTTTCACACGAGTATCACTTTGAATAACTTCAAAGATACTCTCATCCTCTGGATCATAGGCTATATCATCCTCCACAAAGCCTGGACATGGAGGGCCATCTTTCTTAATTTCCTCTTTGTTTTGTGACACACCCATTCTGTAGGCTACAGACGGATTATATTCCTCTTCTGGGTCATATGGTCGGTCAAAGTAATTATCCTCTTCTTGTATCTCTTTCACTTTGGATTTCTGCCCATACTGTTGGACAATTGGATCCACCATTGATCCAGCTACATGAGGCAAAACTGGGACGTTCTTAGCACTTAAAGCTGTTACTGAAAAACTTCCTTCAGAAAGGACTGGGGAATCAGTCTGCTTATTGTGAAACAAAGTTTTCAATATAGTCTGTAATGGTGTCTTTTCACTGGATGCTGCAGAGGAACTGCAATCCGAGGAAGAGGCAGCAACAACAGCTGTGGTAGAGACAGAAGTAGTCACTTTATTCGCAAAAGACGAGGGTTCTGATGGAGACTCAGGACAAAAGGGTGAACCAGGAGAGGTGATACTTGAAGGAGTCTCTGGATCATATGGTTGGAATACCTCCAATTTGTCAGATCCATAGAGGGCTGGAGGTTTTGGGATCCACATGGGGTCTTTGGACATAGGAACTTTGGGTCTCTTCTCCTCAGTTTCCTGGGGCATACTTCCTGGGCGTTTTGCCTTCTGAGTAATTGCCAAACCCAGAAGAAGATTGGGTCGATTTTTTTCAAGCCCTGTGAATCACAGAAATGGAAAACAAATAAATCATTAGGTTTAACTTTTATTTGATTTAGACCTATTGATTTACATAACAACAATGACAATAATGGCATTGCCAATAATTAAAATAACATCCCCATGTATACCCTGAGCTGTCACCATGCAAGATAAAATCAACCCTCAAAGGAAAAAACCAGGGTCAGTTTTGTCAAATGCTCCAATAATTCTGGTACTAAATTCAAAACCATACATGCACATTAAACTGCACATTAAATATTCACATTTTACTTATACAGCAATTCAAGACTGTGTTTATTTATGTACTTATGTATGTATTTCCTTTTTGTGTTTAGAATCTGTCCATTTTTAACATTTATAAAGGACATAATCATAAGTAGATTACATTACTTAGTGTAATTAAAGTAGAAAAACAACTGGTCAATAACGTTTTATTTGATGAAGATGAGACAGGTAAGCCTTAATATAAGCTGCTACTAGTTATACAGTTAATAGAGGTGCTTGCCCGAGCCAGATTCTTAAAATGTTCAAGTCTATAAGCAGTATTTGAGGTATTATTTCACCTGGCCCTTCAAGAGGTTGTAGTATGGGAGGGACTGATTCCTTTGCACTGAGTGGGACAAGGTATATATCCTTGATGGAACAGCCGCTATTGGCAACAACACCAAAACGACCTCTGCTGCTGAAATATGAAAACAGGGAGACATAGGCCACTTCTTCCTCTTCTGTTGCAGGTTGAAACCGGATCACACATAACTCCTAATAACAAACAACATAATCATAGTATGAACATTGATAAATATTTTATTATAAGGCTCACAAAGAAATACTCCATACTGCATGCTGCTTGCCTTTGTAGACGTCTTAAGTTTTGCAACATAGTCCCACACTGTTTCAGGCATGATCCGTCCCCCAATTTGTATGGTATCAGGTAGATCCTGGCCAAAAAAATTAAAATAAAAATCCCAGTAAGTTCCAATAATAAAGGCCAATTTGATTGGTTGTTCTCTGGGAATAAAAGTGATGAATGAAACGTTACTGTGCAAGTACCATTTTAAGGTTTTCAGCAGATCCCGAAACAAGATATCCCTTTGTTAGAAACTTGGCTACATTGAGCATGTTTAAGAATCCTTTCCACATTATGTCCTGCTTAGCAAGGAAATGAGCAGTCTCACCATCAGCTGGTGATTTAGAAATCACAGTCCTGAAATAGTAAAATCACATACAAAAAACATTTCAATCTCGAGCCAGTGAACAGTACTTGAAATAGAGTAAATGTCATTAGACTGATACTTCAACTGTTGTTTTCATACCTTGCGGATGTGCCATAGAGTCTGGGGTCTGCTGAGGAAGACGGCTTCATTAAAATAGATTTAGGTACAGTCTTTGCTGGTGCTACTGACGACAGTGGTGCAGAAGGTGAGTCAGTGCTATTCTCATTAAGACGTGCATAGGAAGCTGACTGGTCATGGGTTGTGTTACTAGGACCAGTTGTGGTTCTAGACAAACTGGAGAACCTGCTCGCTGCAGTGCGGGGATCACGTCTTGTGATGGATACAGTGGAAACAGCTGGAATCACAACTGGTGTGTAAGTTTTCTTTGGTACAGTAGCTTGGGAAATGTCTGGAGTTGGGGATGCAGGGGACTCTGAGAATGGGGAAGCAGGAGACTCTAATGTAGGTGATGCTGGAGAATCCATTATGGGGGAAGCAGGGGATTCTACTATAGTCAGTCTCGGAGAGTCAATGATAAGGCCAGATGTTGAGAAGTCCATGTCAGGTGAGTCAGGTGGTGCCAGTAGAGGGGAGTCATCCCCTGCAGACTTTCTCCAGGAGGGTTCATGCTTATCTTTTGTTTCAAACAACCTGGGTTTTTTCTTTGTAGGTTCGCCCTCTTCTCCAGCTGGTATCTGGCCTTTGGAAACAGATAAGAATAACATAGAATATGTAATCATGATAAATTGTACATGACAATAATGAAAAATATGTAAACATATGATAACCAGTAGATGACAAAGATGAAAAAGAAAGGAAAAAATTAAATTATATGCACAGAAGTATGATGGTGTAAAAACTGAAACATAAGTAAACACGGGGTACATATGTAAACATAAACAAACTGAATTACCATCAGTCTGACAAATAAATAAATAAATATCTACTGAGTAGAAATACATATTTTATTTTACCTGTACATATCTTGCATTTCAGGTCAAAGAGGTGAGCTTTGTGCTCTGATGTTGTGTCCTTAAGCATACATGTTAGAATATCTGATGTAGCACTGGTCTGGAGTGGATGGTTTGTTCTGGTTTTGAGAGCAGGCGCACTTTTCTTTTGTTCCTGGGAAGCAACCTACAATGACACAATAAGAAAATAACCCAAAAAGACATATCTGGTCTTTCATAAGGCCAGATAGAGAGAGCAAGTATGGTAAAAATGACCATAAAAAGTAAAACATTATAAATGTAACCCAAAAATATCAACAAACCATGCTTTCAGATCTTCTGTTGGACCTTCTATCGGGTCTAGGAGGATTTAAACTGGGCAGATCAACCTTCACGGCTTCAGGCTTTGGGAGTGAAGTTGTTCCTGGATCCTTAACCTATAAACACAAAATATTGGTACATGATCATTTCTTTCACTTTAAAATATATGAGGTCCGAGGGAACGTGGAAGTGTTTGTATCTTATTTTGTTTTGGGTTTAATGTTTTACACCTACAACATTTACCTCTGATGCTTCTTTTGCAGTTATCTCTGGAACCTTGATGGCCTGCATATCCTTCTGGCTCATCCTCACCAGTCTAAAGGGACCAATTTCTCCTTGTACAACCCGATACAACAAGCCCTAGAGAGAACCCATCATAGACAATTTGCTTAAACATAAACTGCAATGAAGCGCTCCTTACAAAATCTCAGTATTGAAAATTTAAAATTTTAGTAATATTAAAGTGCCCATATTATTTTTTTCCATTTACTTTGGTGGATCAAATAGATTTGTTTATAAAAGGTATGTTAAAATTACAAAAGTCAAAGGTTTAAGATCTAGAGATGGTTTAGAGCCCTACAGAGCCTAGACTGTCTACTCTGGCATTTTGGCTTTTTTTTTACATAAAGCAAATGCATCACCAGATTACATGGCAGCCCACTGGCTCACACTGGTACAATGAACCCAAAGCCATTGTTACCATGGTACCAGCTGTGTTTAGACCAATCAGAAAGCTACTGGAAAACATTTTGTGTACAGAGGTGTCTGCTTAAAAGGTCAAACTTGACACTTCATGGACACTTCACGAGCACTACTCAAAACATTCCAAATATTCAAATCACAAAACATGACACAGTTTTATCAGCTTTGAACAAACCTTGTTTCTTGAGTCTTTTAGATTGAACATTATAGTCCTGTACTTGTTCATGTATTTGCTGTCTGTGTTGCGAAATATGTCGAACATCTCCATCTCGACACTTGCAACAAGCTTGGCGGCGTCGCTCTCAGACATTTCCAAATCCTCGCAATCACAAACCCTTGACAATCAAAAGTACAGTTACTCTACATATTTGTAGTGTACCGTTAGTGTAACAGATTGAGAAGACACATTCCTGAATTGAAATTGAAATGTAGATGATTTATAAGTTTAAAGACACACGATACAAAAGGATATATATACAGTGTGTGTGTGTGTGTATACACACATCATATATACTGTGTATATATATATGATTTGACCCGGCAAGGACATGCAAAGAGACAAGCCTGTAAAACAGCACTCACCTTTTGAACAGGATGCTGGTGAGTGAGCGCTGAATGCTTTGTCTGACTTGGTTGTTGGGCTGAGAAGGTCTGGAAGAGGGAGCACTGGGTGCAGGGGGCACCAGCAGGTTTCGAGTTTCGTTTAGCAATGAGGGGGATGCAGATGATTTCTGGCAAGTTGCTGAGGCTGATACAGACGGGGGATTAGGCGCAGCCTGCTTCTTTGGTATAACATATGAGACCTTATTGACTATGAGGGCCCCGGTTTCATGATGTCTGGGCACTGAGGAAGTAGGGGATTGTGCAGCTGGAGACCGACTAGGTTTTGCTGGGGTGGATGGTACTGTGAGATCACATACACTTGCTTTCTGCTTCAATAGCTGACTGCTTACTGGGTCCTTTCCTTTTTCTTGTGAGTGTCGTTGTGGTGGTGCTGGCACACTGATGTGCTGGGAAGATGGAACTGCATCTGTAGAGGTGTCCTCTGGAGGCTGTGTTAAAGGGGTTGCAGCCTCACTGGCAGCCTCTAGCTGTTCACCATCCTTTTTAGCTGTTAGGGAACAGAACAGTATGGCATTATTATGAACATAAAGGAAGAACAAGTATAGACAAACTCATATAGACATATATAAACAACAATGTGAGCTGCGTCTTCACTATAATGTGAGCTGTGTCATTGGGGACACTTATCAGGACGTTAAAAGCCAGTGTCGTGAATGCACCTCACAATTACCACTAACTGGAAAAGCATCCACACACGACGTTACCTGTTTTGTAAGGATCATACACAAAAAATGTCTGTAGGCTTATAAGATGCACTAACTTCAATACTTTAAATCCCAGAAGTCTAATAAAATAAAATCACAAACTTTTGTGTTTTTAATACATACATTAATTTAACATTCTTCACACTTTAAGATGACTTTAGAACCCTTTCAATATTCATGAAAATCAAAAATTCTTAGTCCTAACTAAAAAATGTGTGGGTATTGTATATATGTCAATGATACTTTAACCAGCAACTCCAGTAATTCCACACTGGTTTTTTCTCACTCCTGACACTTGTAACTGACATCTGTAGATTTGCAAACTTATTTCTGAGTTAATAATATCCTGCAAAGGAATTCTTCTTCTGTGTTTTACCCCCCCGAGACTAGTCTGGGGTAAAACACACACACACACACACATATGCACACAATGCAACAAGAGTCCCATTTGCCATAACCTTGCTGGGGGGGTTAGGACAGACAATGCTATACCTGCACAGACTGTGATTTGTGAATATGGGCTCTACAAATAAAATTTAATTGACTGTCAGTGTATGGCTCTAGCATGTGCAAGTGAACACCAGAGTAACAATGAAACAAACATTGGGAAAATGATGAATCGCCATTGAAAGTGGACCAATTGAAAGCTTGTGCAAAACTCAAAGCCTGGTGCCCAACATTTCCATCAGAACAGGGTGTGGAAAGTGTCATTGGCAAAAGGATTCCTGGGGGTGCACATCACCGAGGACTTCTACTGGTCCACACATTTCCCTGTTCTTTCCAGGAAGGCGCAGCGACCCCACTTCCTGTGGCAGCTGAAGAAAGCTAGCCTTCCCCTAGCCATCGTTCTACGGAGGCCACACACTGATTGTTTTACACAGTCACACACTGTCAGTATCTGGTACAGCAACAGCCACGATCTTTGACCACAAGATCATGCAGCAGATAGTGAAAACTGCTGGAAAGATTATATGAAGGGCTCTTCTGTCCATCCAGGTCGTGTTAGAAGGTTCAATGCACCTAGAGAGCCATCAACATTATGAAGGACCCCTCACACCGTACCACATCCACTTCACCCATCTACTCTCTGGCAGGAGATACCAGTGTATCTGCAATACGATCCTAAGACTATGCATTTTTATACTCCAGACTGCAAATCTCCTCAGCTGTCAAGTTCATGTATGTCATCATCTAGAGTTGGTGTGTAAAATGTCTGTATATGTTTAATGTGTACAGTTTGTAATGATAATGTCCAGTGACTGTGCATAGTGTTCAATATGTACATTCACTATAATATTAACTGTATATAACATTTCATGTGTAGTGTATATAGTGTGTGGAGTTTGTATACAATGTCCACTGTGTACAGAGGTGTTTGCTATATACACTGCTATATTCTTAATTGTGTGAGTTTGTTTATTGCTAACTCTGTGTGTGTGTGTATGTGTGTGTCTGTGTGTCACACACACAGAGACACAGACACAGACACAGACACAGACACACACACACACACACACACACACGCGCGTAATGCTCAGCATGGGTACACCCCTGTGAAAAGTAAGCGCTGAACGCAGACTTAGCAGGTAGCAAACTTACTAAAACAGATGTAGTAGTATTTTGTGGTGTAGTGTCCCATAGAGAATCTTGATTCTGAAAGGAAACTTTCTTTAAAAAGAAAGCAAACTGCACGCAGCCCTGCACCCTACATATTTAAACAGAACTAGATAAAAGAAATAAGTGAATGAGCCAGGTTTAGTGCGTAATCTGAAGACATTTTCTTTTATGCTTAAGGCCACTGACAAACAGGAAGCCCACTATGCAAGAATAACTAATTAAGCTTCGTAGTGAGGGGAGGAAACAAGTGATTAATCTTTATTTGTGCATTATAATGCAAGTGTGTGGGTGTGTGTGTTGTGAGGCAAGTGGTAAACAAGTGCAGTCAATTGTCTTTTCTTTTCATTAATATTGGGGTTGTTCTTACAAGCTGACATGTATTGATTCAGAATTTCATCTGATTTCACATGCTTGGAAATTTTCATCAACCACCTGCCAACTTGCATCCAAACTCAGGGAATCCTGCCTTATCACTTATTATGATTAAATGAGCAATAATAAGCTTCACATCAATGGATTGTTAAGAACGGCCAGTCTCTGTTGATAACATAAATAACTATGCCATATGTGGTCAGAATATGAGACAGCAGTGTAGTCATCGTTTTATCTGCACAATAAACGGTTCATGAGAGGAGACTAGACAGTTGCTGTAATGTAATGTAGTGTGATGTGATTTGGGGGTGATCCACCATTAACCAAGATCAGAAGAAGTCATTAGTAATCCTAAGAACAAGATGTCGCAAAAAACCCCAACGCTTTTCTTACTCAAATTTCTCAGCTGATCTGATTTATTAAATATTTGTAGTAAAGGTTCCCCCAACTTAGCACTGATCACTGAACCAACCATCATGGAACAAATAACCTTGCCAGGTAAAGCATTTTGTCCAACATATAAATATTTTATAATTATTCGGCAGTTGATTTGAGGTTCAATTATTACATTTTAGAAGTGAGTGCAAAGTTGCAGTAAAGCTTGTCTTTAGTTTTGTACTTTTAATTGAAGACATTGTGATCATATACAACTAGTAAAGTACATACGTCAAATCAAATGTGAAATGTCAGTGTATTTTATTTTACACGTCATAGTATGAGTAAAAAAGCATGGAGTTTTATTGCCTAAAGAATTATATTTCAATTCTGTTTGAATTATTTGCTTCCATGTAAAAATATGCTGGCACATATACTATAGAAAATGTTTAGGCCCTTAAACTAACATACTCTCTTACAAACTGTGTAATACTGTACTAGGACTGTCTGTGGCGTTTGCTCTTTGGCTGCATGTTATTTGTTAAGCCAGTAGGGGGTGCTCCTGGTTTAGAATTAAACAATTAACCAACATAGCAGTACTCCTATAACTGAAGCACTGGAAAAGTCACAAGATAAATCAATATAAGCTTTGAGAAACCAGATACTGAGTTTCAAGAGGAAATGAAAAAAGATTCTGACTAAAAGCTTATATTTTTGGCAGAACCTTTCTTAGTAAATATCTTTTATTTTCAAAGCTACTGAAACTATGGTACAGTAAACACGGACCAAATAACTGAAATCATATGCCTTTCTAATTCCATTTTAAACTACACCATGTAGTCACATTGCACTCAAGCTAGGCACGAGGATCCCACTGTACAATCTTGAAGGGAATTCAATTTACTCCAGGATAGTCAATGATACTTTTTTGTGTTACAACCATTTGTTGTCTAAAATAATCTTTTTAATATTTCTGCAAGACTAATGCCTGTAATATATTGCAATGATAGATTTTTGAGCAAAACAAGGAATCATTGAGTTCTCTGACAAGATATGTCAGAGGCTCATTTAAATATTGTGTATATGAGGGGATAAGGCATTTAGAAGTTGCATGGATACCAAAGTTTCAGCATGTTAGTCCTGTGACATGTCGCCAACAATGCAGGGTCAACACTGTTGCGCTGGTTTGTTTCATTAGTTGGTTTCAAAGGTTTAAAAAAAATAAAAAGACTCTCAGTGACTGCTTCACTCAGATCCTGTCAATGGACAATTACACAATGCACACAGCAAAGCAATGCTGATTGTTTTTACAAAGCCACAAACTCCTGGCTTCTGCAATCAGGGAATTTGCCATTTAACTTAAATCATCCCATACTGGAGAGACTGCTTGAAGACAGTTGGCTTTGGTCCTTCCAGTGACATTATATCAGTCACAGGCCAGCACGGCTACAAACAAGTTTACAAACACAAGGGTCTCCATCCCTGATTGCATTGTGTGTCTTAGGAAAAGCTTCATAAGTCAAAAGTGGGCAGTGAGCCTGCAATTAAGGTGAAGATTTGAACCAAACGGAGAGGACTCAGAAACTGAAGGAGAAATTAGTCACCTTGAGAAGGGAAACTTCCTACTCAGCTAACTTCCTCTGACCCACTACAGTTTTAGATAATATTTTAATTGCACTGCAGCAAGAGCAGCCTTCTGTTCAACAGTGGTCAATCAGCAGGAAGCATAATGTGATGTATTCAAACAGGGCTTTAGTATCAAATTTATATTTTAAAAAAACATTGTCAGTGGTGGATCAGTGTGCTGCTTGTGTGAGGTCTTGCAAGTGATTTTTTTGTGATTGTGATTAGTAATTTTCTTCCACTTCCTCCCAGCATAAAGCATAAAGAGACCATTCACACTCATATTGACATCCACATCTATGGTCAACCTGTCCAATTCACTTAACCCCCATTATGCATGCCTTTGCACTGGGGGGGGGGGGGGGGGCAGAAGTACCCAGAGAAACCGGGGGGAGCAGAAGTACCCAGAGAAACCTTACAGACATGGAGAAAACATGCAAACTCCACACAGAAAGTCCCCAAGTTTAACAGGGTTTCATATGGGGAACCTTTGTCACAAGGCTGGAGTGCAACCACTGCCGCACTCAAGTTCCAAGGAAATCTCTTGACCGGTGGCTATGCGCAAATAATGACTGACATTATATATACTGTCAGAAAGAATTATTTTAAGAAAGTATAATTACAGTTTACTCGCGCTTTGCTTCCTGAATTCCATGATGCAGCCTTGCCATCATTCATCAGGAGAGAACGTTCATTAAGTTCATCCCTAGCCTGTGTGCTACTGGTTAGCAGCTGCTGCCTCAGCCCGAATTCAAGGCCACTGCGATCCTTTGAGACGGCCCACAATTTAACAGCTGGAGATGTGACCTCTGCCTGCTAAGTTCATTCAGAGGCTCATGGGCACCATGAGGGTCAAGCAGAGACAGTTGCAATGGGGGATAACTCCAACTGACTTTTAAAATATGATCAATGTGGGCAAAGACCTTTTAAAACTGGTCTCTAATTATAGCTGTTCAGTTCACCATAAGGCCAGGTGGTATTTCTGCCACCAATCTAATATCAACTGCTACTTTTTCCTTTTCATGTATTAACAGTGATGTGTGAGGATTAATAGCAAGTGAGACGCTAAAAAATATGGGGAACCAAATGCTGTGTTTTGATCAACCCGTTGCTGTAATCTAGTCACAAAATGCAGGACCTTTTGACAAACCTTAGCTACTTTCCATGTAAGAGTTAGCAGCACTGATCTATGACCACCATTCACTTGGAATCTGCTTAGTCCACAGAGCATCAGAGAAGTGGCGTTTGTTACCCAGAGTTAGACTGTGCACTAGGCCTGCACAATTCTGCAACAAATGTAAATCGCAATTTTCTTGATAAGAATTGAATTTGCGATTCCCTGCACGATTTTAAACAAATATGAATGTTTATTACACTCATTAACTGTATGGTTGCTGTTATAGATGTCCGTTTTTTTGAGTGACAGGCATTTTCCGAGTTCTTGCTTTGTACGGCTTCATCATACCGAACTTTGTGGTGATGTTTAAGGTGATTGTAAGGATTTGTCGTGTTGCCTTGCTTTGCTGCTATGAAGGCAAAACACACTTTGTAATGTACTTCGGACTGATTATCGTCGTCTTGCTTAAATCCATAATACTTACACACCACCAAATGTGACTTTTTTTAGGAACGAGTTCGGTTGGGGCAGTTGGTTTATTTGTGGTGCAGCGCATGAGGGGGAAAAAAACAGATGAATCATTGTCATTCAGAAATGAGATTGCATGTAGGGAATCGAGATCAGTTTTTTAACGATATATCGTGCAGCCCTACTGTGCACTCAAATGATACTAACAGGCAGTCTGTAAACGTAACCTTTCTAGACATTACCCAGAGGAGTTGTATGTGTCATCACACAGGACTGCATCAATTAACCAGGACATTAAATGTCCCTTCACCTGCCAAGCTAGTACATTGCTGTGTAATGTTTGACAGTGCAAATATATAAAATGACAGCTACTAGGGTGAATGCAAAAATAGTGTGATGTGGTCATAAACATGCTAACTGACATATCACCAAGTACAGAAAATCTGACCAAGTTGATTGATTGCTCTTGTTAAGTGTGTTTGTATGAATGTACATGGGTATGTGGAGATTCTGCTGCCTTCACCCCACTTCCTTAAAGGTGCCTGTGGAGTTTTCATTACATTGACTGTTACTCACCAAAACAGGGTGTGTACGAAATATGATGACTCTGTTTCCTTCCTCGCCAAACAATTGCAAAGATTTGTATTTTAAATGTTGTAAATGAAGCTTTGTTTACACTCATCCATGTGTGCACACTTCCGCATGTGTCCTTGTGCATGGCAGTTACAAACAAATAGAAACTATTGCAGAGTTCTGCTAGTGGTTAAGAAAAAAAAACTCCACAGAGACCCTTCTTGGGATTTGCGAAGGGTTAGAGGTCTTTAACGTTTTCTCACCTAGCGCATTAAATGTGTGCTTCTGTGTTTGTATGAATGTGAGGATATGTGCTGATAGCATATAAGAGTAAAGAGCAAAACAGAAGGGGGTACTGGTTGAAAAGGTTAGGGTTACGGGCTGTATGTGTACTGGTTGTTCTGTGAAAAAAAAGTAGATCCAACAATCCCACAAATCCATCATCTCCCGTGTTTGTATGCATGTATGGTGATCTGTAAGCAGTTTCGCCACTTGCTGTACAGTGAGGATGTTGCTCAGAGGCTCAGGGGAGAGGCTCATTTTACTGACGGAGGCCCACTGACACGTCATCTTCATGTAAACAAGACTACACATCTCCTTTTCGCTGTTGGGTGGAGTCCAGGTGGAACCTCTTCCCAAGTGCCTGCACTGATGAATCCTCAAGTTGCAACTCCTCGGATGCAGTGTCAACACGTCACCTTGTCACCTCTCTCCTTCATCCTCTTTCTCCTCCATACCAGATTCCAGTCCCTAGTCATTCGTGTTGCTATCCATTTTAATATTTGTGCTTTAATGGTCCTACAGTGTGTCTGTGTGTTCAGGTTTGATGATTGTGGTACTTTAAGTGGCAGCATCAGGAGGTCTGATTATGTATAAAGAAGTTACAGGTACCCGAGACCTGCAAAGTGGTTTGAGCATGACACAGTTGCAAAAAAAGCTCAAATGGGTTCTTTGTATATGTAATGAAGTGCATGTCATGGTGCTGCAGTTAGTTCACTTTACTCCCGAAATGATATGGAACTGCCACCAAATCTTCATGAGGTGAAAGGCCTCAACAAACCATTCGGTTTGGAAAATAAAGCAGGCTTCAAAAAACCAGAGTATTCAATGGGACTGAGGAGATTTGTGAAACTTTCGTGAATCCTCAGAAAGACATCCATCAGCACTGAGAACAGGTGTTTGCGCTTTCTACTTATAACTCAGACCTCTGTCTCGACGGACAAAGAAAAAACTACTTTTGCACGTCACCAGGAAAGCGCGTTTTGCTATCACTTCCGTTACCTTGTTGTATATTGGTATATGTAATCAAACATCTTCACAGGGCTGTGGTTTAAAATAATTAGTCTCAAATGGTAGTATATATGTACTGCACAAAAATGACTCATAGAGTAACATGTTGTATGTAAGTATGCATGTATCATGCCAGCCATAAAATTAGTGTGAAGAGCAAACAGTGTATATTATATATACACACACAAGTGATTGGATGTCGGAAATATGGGACGTTCCCGTTGGCTCTGACACTTCATTGCACTGCAAGTTATGCTGAAACGCTAGAGTTTAAACCTTTCTGTGTCCTTCTGAAGCGTTATTTGCTCTCTCCAATGCAGCAATGTTCATAGTGCGAGGCATTTCTTCAAAAAAAGTTGCATCACACCTTCCTTTTAACCAAGGCTTCTCCGGACTTTTCAGTGAGCGATTGCCATTTATGTTTTTTGTGAGAACCTTTGAGTTTGCAAAAGACCTCAAGCTGAACATGGAAGCGTGGTAAGTGGCCTGCAAACACAGCAAGACTGAACCCGCACGCGCACAAAAATCATGTAGTGCTCATTTAGCACCTCCCAGTTATGGCATGTTTAAATGTGTGTTTGTGTTTTTGAATACTGAAATCCTGACTTGTTTCAGCAAAACATTTTGGGTATTCAGTTTCAACAAAGGAACTATTAAAGTGGACATACTTACCCACAGCTGACCCCTGCTACTTTTCAGTCAGCCCAGAAAGTCAGTGTGTGTGTGTGTGTGTTCATGTTTGTGTATGATTATGTTACATTCTATAATGACTCAGACAGGGAGTAAAATCTGAAATGCTAAGATTACTAATATGTGCAGTGTTTTGACTGCAATATGATTTGAATGTGTATGAGTAGTGAATGGTACATACACGCTGTGAAAACATTAGGTGATGATATGGAAGTGGTCTGTACTTCAGTGAGACTGGGGTCGCAGACTGAGGAAGCCTCCTTATTTCCTCCACCATCTTCCCTCGTCTCCTCCTCTTGACTTTCTTCCACTGCTTTTCCTGCTAACCTCTTAGACATCCTACACAACCTCTGACCCTACGATCAAAAATAATTACACTGGTCAGAAATACACAAAAAGACACACAAAACATATACAAACTGAACTCAAACCGTTAATCTGCTTAATTTCTCAGCCTCCATGTTTACATTTCTTACCTTTGCTGGGGGTCTGGCTATATCAGCTTTTTTCTGTGTCCGCTCTCTGGACTGGGGAACCTTAGGGCCAGGGAGCGTCTTCATAGTGAAGGCGGCATGCTGAATGATGCAGTCAGTGCCACAGTAAACAGAATCCCGTAGGGGTTTTTTGGAGCACCCGGGACCAATACACAGGGGAAGAGCGCTGTCCATCTCCATCTGAGTTTCTGCTTCAGGCTCTGGCCTCATCACTGGAGCCTCCTCCTCCTCGCCCTTCTCCACCACCACCATAACCTCCTGACAACAGATTTTCTATTGAGTTGCAGAGACCAGACTTCCTTCATGCAAATTACCCACTGACTAATAATTCAACTGCTGCACTGTCTTGATTTACTTGATTACACACTTACGGCCTCATGGAAGTAAGAAGCATTTAACCTTAAAATGAACTACAGCTACAAAGCACAGCTAAGCAAAGCTATTTTTACACTTATTTTATATTATTATTTTGACTGTGAATCATTTGGGGATTATTAAAATTGTAACCTTGGGAACTAGCTGCTCCTCCCTTTGTTCACCAGAGGGACTTAGGGTCACACACTCAGGGAAGCTAAGCTCAGGCTCCGGTTCAGACTGAAGTTGCTTCTTGGTAGTGCAGGGGGGACATATATAGTCTTGCCCTTTCTTCTCCATCTTACGGCCCTGTGTCTCACTGATACCAACACAGTCACCATGAAACCATTCCTGGCAACAGTCACAGCAGATCATGAACCTAGAAGAAGCATTAACCAAACAGAAATTATGAGGAAGTGAAACTGACAGATGGTTCAGGTATGCAAACCTCTGAAAGATCAGTTCAGCCAAACAGATGGTGCCACCATAAATGAATATGTACCTCTTATTGTGTTTTTGTCTGCAGATGCAATACAGAGCATTGGAGTCATAGCCCTCACTGTCCGATATGCTTGAGTATGCTCCATCGTTCTTATCGTCTTGCTTCTCCTCGTCCTCCTCTCGTGCATCATTGTACTGGTCAGGAGTTACATCAGTAGCCTGGTCTAAATCAGTGTCTATGATTATGCAGTCTGAGTTTGACCTCTGTGTTGGACTCAGAGTTACATCAGAATGAGCAGAAGATATCTCTATTTCAGTAGGGCTGTGTTGATCATTATCCTCCTCCTGCAAAAGCCGCTGCTCTTCAGCTGCATTAACAACCATCATCTCATCATCGTCATCTGCGGTGCTGGACTGAGGCTCTCGTGTCCTGCCACTCGCTCTGCCCCTTCCTCGTCCTTTTCCCCTAACTCTTCCTCTGCCTCTACCCCTCCCTTTGGTCTTTCCCCTTCCACCTTTCCCCCCTCTCGCTCCCTGTCTCCTTTTAGATGCCAACTGCTCCTTAATCTGTTTCAGGGTCATTTCATCGCTGTCCTCTTCTTGACTAGAGATCAATACAACTTCATTTACCCCGCGTGCCACATTATCAGAATGTGGCAGGTGGGGTAAATCAGCAATCGGATGTGAATTTTGCACTTCGTCAGACAAATCCAGATTATCAGGAACCTCAGGTTCATCTATAGTGTGTGGAGGAGGGGTCTCAGTTGCATCAGTAGATTTCAAAATATCAGGGGTCGTCAGTGAATCTGACATGTCCATTGACAAACCCTCATTGCCTCCAAGCAGTGAGAAGGCAGTGTGGAAAGCAGACCCAAAATCTTGCCATAAGGATGGGTCAAGGCTCCCTCCTGCAGAAGCTTCTGAAGCTGGCTTATTCTCCTCTGATACAGGTGAAGAAGAAGATGACCATTCAAGTTCATCTATAACACTCCTAGCTGTGTATTTAGCTTTCTTGGTGGCACGGGTCTCTGTAGTGGTCTCTGGTGTCTGGTTATTTCGACGACTTCTGCCTCTCCGTAAAACTGGAGAGCTGCGTGTTAGGTCGCCAACTTCTTCCATGAACTCCCTTCGAGCAATGGTTGTCCGCCTGAAGCCCCAGGACTTTTTAACCTGGGACAGAGTTGGTCTAACACTCGACTCTGCTTCTTCTGTCTGGCTCTGCTGTTCCTCTATAGAAACACAGGAAGAGATAGAACTGACATAAATAAAAAAAACGTACTCCTCTTTTATGCTCATCTGCATTCTCTTTACGGACTAAGAAAAACAGTCTTACCTGAATTATGTTCTTCGCTGACACTGCTATCTTCCACTTGGTCCATACTGAGGTCTATGGGTAACACAACCGTCTTAACACACAGGATATATTTTGTTACATTGCAAGCTTTAAGGAATGTTATGTCTTGGTATACTGGATCAGGTATGAATCTTTAAAACATAGCAAAGCAAACACAATGACATGTGATCAAGTCAACAAACACATGGCTTTACAGGTTAAATCCACAAAATATTTTGGGTGTTGAAACTCAAGAAATTTAATTTTTTAAATTTCACACAAAAGTTCATATCTGTAATACGTGTGCAAATGCACTGAATTACTATTTTAATAGCTATACCAACAAAGGATTCTTGCAGGACTCCTGTATGATGCATCTTGTAACCTGGTAACAGAGTATCTTTTCCCATAAATAAAGCTTTTACACGAGCGACTCAAACTCCGTGGGGCACAAGAACGTTTTAAACACAATTAAAAATTAGTTGATCATAAAATAAACAACGTAGGAGCCATACTGGCTAAGTCGATAGGTTTCCTTTGAAGATGACAATGTTCCTGTCATCTTCATAGAAATGTGGTTTTTAATAAGATGTGGCTTTGATAATGCTTTAATGGGTGACGTAATGCTAATTTTCGTCATACGAGTTAAATATGGGTTTAACATTTGACACCACAAATTCAGCAAAGGTTAGAGGTAGTCAGAAAGCACACAAATTCTAATTGTGTCAAATTAGAGTTTTCGGGAAGCTATAGTTACCGTTTATGTCCCAGATAAGTTGGTTTACATGCTTATTTTATTATTTAAATATTAGATCATGACGTCAAAGTAAACTAATCGGTTGAGTACCATAAATATGTATGACGTCCACACAGTGAAAATGCTTATTTATGCACAGACCCATCATCAGAAATGAGAGGTCGGTAGGCTGTCCACAATGCCACTGCAGAATATATTTAACTACCTCTCTGGAGCGAAACAGAAACAAAGGAACGGTTTCGAATAATTTTACTACCAAACCCATGTCGGGTGTAAAAAGCACGGACACGAAAAGTCCTTTTAAACACTCCTTAGGTTTTACCATTGAGGGGAGAGAGGCGTCTTTATTTGCAGACCGACATTGTTCTCTGCTGCTAGTTATTAAGCTACTCGCTAGATCCAATACTGCCAAGGACCAAAGGAACTACGCTCGATACATAACTCACCAAAAATAGAGACACGAAATTCAGATGTTGTACACAGACGGTATGACGGGAACAGATATCATACCTTAAATGTTCAAACGACAAAATTCCTGTTAATTTTCCTGTCCTGCTGTTCTCTCTCCTAGCTAGCTAGCTAGCTAGCGTAGCCTTCCATTTTCTCAGCTGTGCTGTTAGGTATTCTCGCGATAAGTTGTCACAGGCGAAGAGCACCATGGTTATTGTTCCTGTTGATTCGTGGTTAATCCACTCTGTTTGTATTTGTTTATCGTTATTATAATTTACTCTTCATTGTAATTATTATTTTTGTTTAATTTTTATATGTATTAGAACAATCCAGCTGAGTGGATAGATGGGCTGTAGAATACAGAAAGAAATACGACTGTAAGTGAACCCCTTTGTTTTAGGTACATTAAAACAAAATACAAAAAGTAACATGGTTTCCTGTTCATTATAGCTGATTATTGATCTGTTGACTTGACATTCTAAAGGATACACAATGTTAGGTGTGATGCAATTCAAGTGAACAACTTTATTCATGATCAAAGTTCACATTCATGATCACAGTTTGGTTTCACCCTGAGTTCTAAAGACAAATGAAATCAGCAACATCCCACTGAGTAGAGCATTTTTATTTTTGCTTCACAAGTCCATATATTGTATTTACAATATGTAAACAAGAACAAGACACAAGCTCAAAACAAAACATGCTCACACCATATATTATCCGGCCAAAATGCAGTTTCTTTTTATACCCCGTTGTTAGACACTGTCTGACCAGAATTTACATCAGCTTTGGATAACTGATTAAAACAGAGACTTTGCTCAGTGCTGACATTCATATGAAGTAATTTATTTTCAAATAACTTTTTGAGACACATATAAATGTGATTTCATTACACATACTATAAAAACATATAACACTATAAATATTGTTCAGTTATCTTCTTAGAAAACCTCTGTACAGTTTAAATTTATCAGTTTTTTTATAAATCACATTTTTCATGGTGGCCTTTACAATGTGGAGCAACAATACAAAACTGGTATCAGCCAAAAATGTCACAGCTGATATGAAGACTAAAAGTGAAGATGAAAATTACATTGCTCAAAATACATCTGATGGCACCGTGTTTAATGAATATCAACTGTTAGTGGCTATTTTAATTATTTTGTCTTACAAAATGGAGAGAACATCAGCAGAATGAAACCACCATGAAGTAAATAAAAGCAGCATTTAAACTGATAGTGTAGCAAATATTCTGTAGGGTGATAAAATCTTGCTCAGACTGAAAAGAAAGTCGTAACAGAGTTATAACAACTACAGTATGGAAACATACAGACTCACATTTTGTTTATCAAGACAGACTATTTTCACATGGCAAATCCACCTCAACACCAATTTGTGAAAATGACGAATGACTGAAACCCAAAGTGTCAGCCAAGCATATGGAATGGGAAAAAAAAGTTTTTGTTTTTTTTTTCAGAGAGACGCAGGCCTTCAAGCACCAAATTTAATGCAGAGTCTTTGACGCCACAAAACCTAGAGCGGTGTTGCAAAATCTGCTAGAGTTTCTGTGGGTAGCAATTAGGTCACAGTAACACCAGTACTGTCCTGACTCTTGTCCATGAATGAGGGAGAGTTGCTTTTGTCTGATATGGATCCTGCTCCTGAGGTCAGAGACTGTGTGGCAGGAGAGTGACCTGATGATTTGACAGAAGGGTCTGATGTGGGCTCTGCTTCTGGCTCCTGTTGTGAAGCTGTGGCTGGAAGAAAAGACAAAAGAGAAAATCAGAACAATAATGAAAAGTTCAAGAACAATAGATGGAAATGAAAAAGCATGGGGAAAGAAATGCAGATTTGAAATAAACACACAAGTGGATAGAGAAAATAACTTCACTGATAAATCCAGAGACATGGCTCACTATGAAAGGCAAAAAGCTTATATACTTTCTATATAAATCAGTAAAAGCTTACAGTTCTTACTGTCAATATAATTTTTGTCAATTCTATCATGCTTCATTCTATCATCATCTATCATTGATTCACATCAAAAGAATCGTCCAATGATAGCAATTGTACTATTATCATTATCATTATTATTGTTATTATAAAATACAAATTATTTTAAATTAATTTCAGCAAGTTTTTGTGTGCTTCTTCTCTGGTAGACTTCTATAAATAATAAAAACAGTCCAAATAAATATGTGTTTCACAGTGGATATCATCATGATATTATTATCATGGTGATATTGACTTAATTTGAAACAGCTGCAGAACCATGGGGCATCACAACACCCACCACTGTTAAAAAAGTTACAATTTAAGTTAAGTAAGCAGACAGATATATGTATGCATGTATATGGAAAGCAGTGGTGCATTTTGTGTGTGTCCCTATTACCTGACTGTGTGCAAGATTTCATGTGCTCTGGCCAGTGGGCTTGCTGGCAGGGGTAGTCACAGTAACTGGTATTCCAGCAGCAGTAGAAGATGGCCTCCTTCCTGCAGTTGGCACACCACTGTTTCTTTTTGGTCTCATCCACGGCCTGCTGCTTTTCCAGTTCCATCTGTTTTTTCACATCAGCTACCAATCGTTCTCTTTCCTGCTCCAGACTCTGCCTCATCTCTGCCATTGTTAGCTCTGTGTTGTGATCAAACAAACACAAAACAACGTGAAACTCCTACAATATGTAAAAAACAAACAAACAAACCTGTATGCATATGATATTGAGGTGATGATTGGTTTAAAGGTGCTGTAAACCCTCAGAGTCAAAATTTACCTAGATTGTGCTTCATCTCTGACAACTCTTGTTGATGCAACCACTGGAGCTTTTCAATCTCTATCCTTAACCTTCGAATCTGTGGCAAAATTACACAGACATGTTAGAATCCCTTAAAACTTGCCTTGATCTTGTCTTAACCTTGAAATAGGGATCATTAATGAGCACCCAAGTGTTGAGTATTTACCTCTGAAATTGTGTTTCCTGATGTGCTTTTGGAAAGATCATTGTAGATTTCAGTCATTGTCCCTTTTATTGTGTCCATAATCTGCAAGATTTTGTCACATGATTATTAGACGACTGTTTTTTAACAATCGTCATCACTTAAATCTGAAAATGGTTGAGAGAGTGACACGCATTTATTATTAAATGCCATTAGAGCAAAATGTCACAAGTTTTCAAGAGATAATAATGCATAATGTCACAATGCAAATCCATTGTTCATTCGTTTTACCTTGTAAAAATGTTTAGTCACTAAGCTGAGGACTCATAACTTACTTTGCTTGTGTACTTGGCTATATCTGCAGCCACGTCAGCCGAGACTGTGGGGATCTGTAAATCTCCCGACATGAAAGAAGAAGTGCTACTGGATGTGGATGAGGATGTATTCTGATTTGGGTCTTTATGTTGCACTGAAGGGGATAAAGGTGGGGAAAAAACAAAAAAACATCTTAATTATAAATTCCATGTTATTCAACTCCACTACTCAAATGTATGACTGTGCTCATGTATTTACCCTTGGCTGCTTGTCTGGTCTGATAGCGGGTACTGGAAGAGTTGTTCTGCTGTTGTGACTGCAGCTGCTGTGGACTGCGTGTTTGCGCCTGAGTCTGGGCCTGCGTTTGAACTGCCGACGGCTCCCCATGCTGCTGTCTCTGCACCTTCTCAATATGCCACTTCTGGGACGAAGCCGGAAACTTGGAGGGATTCCAAACCACTGCGCGCTGCACAGCCTGAGCTGTCTCTTTGGGCAGTAGAGGGCGTTGCTTCTTTATAGCAGCAGTTGCTGGAGATGCTGCTGAGACTGCGGTAGGGGTGGGAGAGGAAGCACTGGTGGGTCCGCTGGTGGTAGTGGTGCCACTGATGTGACCAGGAGTTGTAGGAGAAACAAGAGTGAGAGCAGCACTGATGGCAGGCTGCACAGAGTCTTTCAGATTGGAGGCAGTCTCTCGGGATGGTGGTGCTACTGCTGCTGCTGTTGAAGACTGTTTACCTGTGCAGGAAAGAAAGAATTTTGTTCTCAATGAAAAGGATGATTTTTAATGATTTAAAATTTAGTTAAGATATGAACTATGAAAATGAAACTGCAATATTAAGAGCCATTTCAGAATGTACTGTTCGGTGTTTGAAAAATAGTTGCCATGTGTTCAACTATGAAGATTCCACCTGTTTCCCTACCAAGAGTATATTGTTGGATTGTTGCACTGTACATTTTGCACTGATGATGAGTCTTTTATTCTTTCTATTAGTAAAAATATTATTCTGTCAAAGGTTTTTTTTTTAAACATGGTTATGTTTTGTATACTTTTATCCATCTATGGGGATTTATCAGTCATGATAAATTGAAGAGACAAGTTTTACAAAGAAATGTTCTGTAAAGTGCTGATAGACTTGTATGTCATTCACACTAGTGCATTTAAAAAGCAATAACAAAAGAAGATAATGTGTAACATCAAATCGGAAAAATTTGTGTTAAACACAATGACGCCTCTGTGCCGAATTCTGACGGCAGTCCACGAGTCCCGTGTGTTTGGATCCACCTCCTGTTCCACAACAGGCGGTGGATCGCATGCTCCATGACTTGACAGCTTGTACTGAATTACTTAATTTAAGCCTATATCAACTGAAGACTCAACAACTCCACCACTGACTTCACTATCTATAGATACATCACAGTCTCTGTCAAAGAAAATGTATTTACCCATAAATGCAGTCCAATCTTGCCCATCTGAACAACTGTGGGTCTGAGGACCTAGGCCTACACTTGTCTTCCATGTACATACAGGATCAATGTGATGTCTAACTAAAGCTGCAACACAGCACAACAAACTATTCACAAAACGTTTTTTGTGGCTTCTACCTCTCACCACAGTTCCACAAACCATTCAAGCCAGAAATAGCTCAGAACAAACACATGGTAAAGAAGAACCATTGTTACCTTTGCTTATTAATGGCGTACGCCGCACTTGACGTTTCTTTAACTTGGCCATCTGCAATAAAAAATGCAGATGCCAATATGCAAAAAAAAGACATATCCCTGACCGATTCCCTTTTCCCTCTGTTGCTGCGCTCTCTCTATATATACTGTATATGCATCCATGTGGCTTTGAAGTGTATGAGGTCACTATAAAAGGCAGCACATATGCAAGATTCTATTCTTTCCTTGACCAGCTGGTGGCGATATACCAGGTAGGCATATTGGGTGTGAAGATGTCATCATAATTATATTACCTTAGCTGAGAAGATAAGTTGGAGATGGCTGAATGTCAACTGTATTTGCATAATTAGTAGGTGATATCACTGGGGACACCATCAAAAGATATGAAGTTCTTCATAAAGTTCCAACGTGTGTGCAAAATGTATCAGTTTTCGCCCATGGGAACCACCTTAAAAAAGGCTGAATATGAGGGGAGGAAAAAAAATTATTGCCACAAGCGGCAATGTGCGGGTCTGAGCCCCTCCGGCTGCACCATCCATGACACCTCGCCACCCAAGAATACAGTGACATGGAGTATGCTAATGAAATGACACTGTTGAGTTCACATACAACTAACCGGAATCAATCCGATAAACAAACTTGAACAAAAATCAAACAGAAGTGAAAAAACTAAAAAATTGTACTGCCAGATGGTGGTGGTGTACTAAGTATGGGCAAGTGTATATCATGATCATCTTAGTAACCGACACTTTATATAGTTTAAGACCATTTAGCCACGGTATTGTGAATTTCTGGCACATTTCCTGTTTATCGGGTGAGATTTTACATTCATCATATCATAACCTACATACTTTGTGATCTATCATAAATTCCATCGCTATTCAAAACCCCTAACATCTTGATATCATGTGTTCCAAATCTGACACCATTACAATAAACCGTCTAGAAGTGTACCAAAATGTATCATGCGTCATTTATTCAAAACGCTATTCTTTCTTTGACCAGATGGTGGTGCTATACCGAGCTGAAAGTTCAGTTTGAGACAACTCAACGTCAACTGTACTAACATCATTAGTAGGTGATGTCACTGATGACATAATCAAAGGATATTAAGTTCTTTCGTAAATTCCATCGCTAGTCAAAACCTGAAACATCTTGACATCATGTGGGGAGATTCCATCGTTATGCAGGATCTGTAACATCTTCACAACACGTGTTCCAAATCTGACACCATTACGATAAACCGTCTAGGAGAAATGTACCAAAATGTATTATTATCTGTCAAAGGACACATATTCAAAACCCTATTCTTTCCTTGACCAGCTGGTGGGGCTATACCAGACAGGCATATCGGGTATCTGGATATCAGGAGAACATGAATCCGATGAACCATCCAGGAGGAGTATAGTAAAATTGACCATGTGTATGCAGTGTACATACAAAAGTTGTTCTTCTTGGTGAGCCCCACACACCTACCGATTTTGGTGTGTGTAACTGAAATTATATGCTGACCAAAAGACTAAATGACATTAGGAGGTGCTACAGAGTCACTGGAACACTCCAAGGTCCGAGCCTCTGTCAGTGTGAAGTGTTCTTTCCTGCTGATGTGTGTGCAAAATTTCATGAGTTTTCGTCCATGGCAACAACCTCAAAAAAGCCCCAAGAGAGGAGGGAAAAAAAAAACAATCCTTTGAAAAACAATAGGGCTTTCACACCTCTCTGTGTGCAAAGCCGTTTTGGCCCTGCACCCGTTGGTGCTCGGGCCCTTAATATAGTTTCTTCTATATTGTCAACAAAAATGAGATAGTTGTCAGGATGATGATAATGTTCACTGCCGAAAACTGATCCGATTATTCAAGGACTCACCTTCCGACTTTGTGACAGTGGACTCCTTCAGAGTTTTGGCACCATGCGCCCCTGGCTCTCTTCTCGCTCTCTTTGGGTCCCGACCTCCATGTTCATCACCCAGGTCAATCACCAGCTCTCTTTCAGAATCAGAGTCTTGATCAGCCACTGATGTAGTAGCAGATGCTTTGCTTTCCTCTGGGGTTTTGGGCTTTTCAGTGATGGGTTGGGACTGGGGAGTTCTGGGTTTGTCTGGGACGTCCCTATCGAGGCCATTGCTCCCCTGCTTCTCTTTGAGCGAGGGTTCAAGTGTGGCTTTATCCACTGTCCCCGTTACTCCCTCCTTTTTCTCTTTGTCCATGCTCAATTTAGGCCTTTTTCTCTCTGCTTTGTCTTTGTCGTCCTCAGCAGAGCTCTTTGGCTTGTGTTCCTCATCACTGAGATACTCACTGTCACTTGACTCTGACTTCTCAGAATCTTCAGAGTCACTGTGATCCACTCCTTTGTACACATCTTCAGAAATCTCATCTATGCCTGTATGGAGAAGCACAACTTCCTTATTTTATCTCTTTAAAAGAGTGAAAGCCCTTCAGTCAGTCAGATTTTTTGGTAACAGCCAAAGGTTCAGTTTCTGCATCTAATCAAATGCGCCTATGTCAGATATCACATTTCAGTTTAACCGTCTGAAATAAGAACCTTGTCACAACTTGAAAAATTTGAGAATGTGATCAGAAATCTAAAAATATGCAAAACATCACTAACTAACATATACAACTTACTTATTATTATATAAGCTCTTCTTGAAAATTGATATTTATACTTTACCTAGCAAACTGAACTGATTTTAAAGTGACTATAAACATCCTGGGAGTTTGTGCTACTGCAAGGAGACAATGGCTGTGTCCGAAATCGCCCCCTAACCCCTATATAGTGCACTATATAGTGAGCACGCCATTTTGTAGTGGTGTCCGAAACCTTAGGGATCATAGCATGTCCACTATATAGTGCACTCAATGTATCCCACAATTCACCGCGAAATGTAGTGTACATCCGATGGTCACTAACCGGACCAAGGTATCCCATCATGCATTGCCAGAAATTCTCTGGGCTGCGCGGAAGTGAAAATAGCACATCACTAACTAACATATACAACTTACTTATTATTATATAAGCTCTTCTTGAAAATTGATATTTATACTTTACCTAGCAAACTGAACTGATTTTAAAGTGACTATAAACATCCTGGGAGTTTGTGCTACTGCAAGGAGACAATATATTAAATGTACCTAGTTGAGCCTTGCAGCTTTCAATAGTCTTATCCAGGCTCCTGATGTGTCGCTTTGGGGTGGCAGGGGCTGTCGATGCTCCTTGTTGCTGCTGATGTTGCTGCTGCTGCTGAACAGTCTCACTCAGCTCCTTCAGATCCATCTCAGCCTTCACTCGATCTGAAATTAACAGGTTTAACGTTTAGTGTCAGTGCACATTCGCTTTTTTCATTTCTCTTAACAGCATCATCTCCTGTTACACAGATGATGATGATGATGATACAGGACAGTATATTTCTGCTGCTGCTGGTACTGACCCAGGTTGAGATTGAGGATGCCTCCTGTGCCCGTTGTCCTCTCCTGCTTTGGAACAAGTCCAGGGTTAAAAGTCTTTGGGCTGCCTGTTACACTGCCTGCAGGACCCATCTTTCCTGAGACCGGAGACGCTGTAATCACCAAAAAAAAACCTTGATTACACTAAGGCTCCACCTGTGACTTCAGATATGTGTAAATGACTCTTTGAACATTAGTCCCGCCTTTCAGCTCCAGAGAGAAATCTTTACCGCTTTAGGAGCTAAATACTCTCACTTGTATCTACAGTATATATACTATGGTGCCAAGATGGTAATATGCAGTGGTTTTTTGAAGAATGTTGCTGAAAACAGCTGACAATGCTATTCGAGTGATAAGAATGAGTGCGAGTGAGTGTTTCCACAGCTGAACGATCAACTACTCATCTAGTGAAAATTATCTGACCCTTCATTACAAGCAACAACCTCTTTCAAATGGCCACAGCGCTTTTAACTGTATCAACTGATAAGTTGTCATTAGCAGACATTTTGATACGAAATGCTCCCTTGTCTATTTACCAGAACAGTCCATCGATTCCTCTCCAGTGCTGTAGTGGAAAGCAGGATTCCTGCTGGCCTTCTCCATGTCCTGCTCCCCATCAGACCCTGTGTGAACAGAAGAATTGGTGCTCATGGGGGACCGCGGCATGTCTGTCACAGAGACCCTCCGACTCATCCCACTCGGTGTGGAATTCTTGCTGAGGACCATCTTGGGAGATGCAGTTATGTCGAAGTTTAAGCGCAGTTTATCTGGTTTCTCTGTCTTCACTGTCCCTGCACTAGGGTTGGCGGGGTCAAGTAGCATCTGTAGTTGGTTGTTGGGGGTGTAGGGAGTGCGGAAGGGTGCATAGTTAAAGACCCCAAATTTCTTGCGAATGTTTTCCACATAGACCTCCATCTCCTGCATGGCACTGTTAAAAATGCTTTTTGTCTTCTTTACAGAGAAAGGAATCTCTTTGGACATGAGGTAGCAGTTGTTGATGGGAACCCACGCTCTGTAAAACCACAGCAGAAAAATTCGATGATTTACAACTCCAACATATCCAGGCTTATATATTCTCAAAAAAGAGATTGGTTCTTCTGTGGCTCTCAAAAGGTCATCTCACCTGTCATGTTGCCCAAAAAAGCGCGCGTCTACCTGCCCATCCTTTTCCCGAAGTGCTTTAGCTGGCCAGAAAGGAAACCCCTTTAGTTTTGCCCAGACCAGGGGGTGAGGCTGACTCTATAATGGACAAAAAATAATTCAGTATTCAACATAAATTATGTTGCACATATAATGTGGTATACGTGATAGTGTAAAGACCTACACATGGCTCACAAAACCAGTTATCCCGTTTTTGGCATGCCGACAGGTAGCACTCTGGGCACACTTCAATCTCATTCATCTGCAATACATATTTGACGATCGTAATTTAATATCTGAACGAGAATTATCCATAGAAGCTTTGGAGTCACGGAGTTAGAAACGCTTCTTTACCTCATGTTCACAAATCTTGACTATGACTTTTGCAGTTGCTGTTAATTTGTGATTACCTGGAATAAATAAAGAGAAAAAAAAATCAAATGCTGTTGATATTTTCTTTTTTGTTAAAATCTATTCACAGAATACGACTGATATGTCATTGCTGCCTACCTCCATTATAGATGATGCAGTTGTGTAAAATCCATTTCATATCAGCAAGAAAGGCTTCGGTGCAACCGTACATTTTCTTTTTTATATTCTATGAAAAAAAGTACAGAAATTAGGGAGACAAATGAAATGATGATGATCATGTAAATATATTTTTATTAGTTTTATTTTTTTTTCTCCTGGGCATTTTCTAAGATATGTTTTCTTTTCAGCTATCTTTTTTTTGCAAACCAAATTATTATGCTACCTTCTCTAAAGTACACAGGTCCATGGGGTGGAAGATGTATTCAGCATAATCCGGGTGCTGCTCCAGAGACACAGGCTTCTGAAAAGGCTCAGTCTGCTCAATTTGGGCCAATTTTTTAAAAAATAAAATACATACATTAGCCACCATGTCATTGCCTAGTTTGCCTACTGTCATGTTAATATATAAACACTTTCTTAAATATAGTGAGAATATAGCAATCTTAGCAATATAGAGATCTTAGCAATCTTACCCCTGGCTGTTTAATCTTTTGGAGTGCAAATTTGAGCAAGTAGGACAGTTGATCTATTGTCAACATGGTCATTGCCTTGCTCTGGGTTTCAATGCATTCAGCGACTGTTATTTTCTGCAACAGCAACAAAAAGTTCTCATGACATCGGTGAAACTATTCTAAAAGCAATAAACATCAGGTACAAAGACTTAATGCAGAAGTTATAAATAACTTTTACAACTTAGGCTTCCATGAATAATACATTATTAAAACTATACCAATTAAAAGAAGTATATAACCCATTTCTAAAAATGTAAACAACCAGATAAAGTTATAATATGCCGCAAATTTACAGTGTGGGCTATCATTTACACTTGCTGGGCTATCAAAGCGCACATCTTGGTGGACCAAGACAGGTTTTTCAGTTAACCTCTGATCAAGCAGGTGATTTCGTCCTTTGTTAAGGCTGCTAATGGCACATAATTTGACAACACTTTTGTCAACTACGCAAAGCAAGACTGTGCCACACACACACACACACACACATCATCTGCAAGATACCTCACACTCTGGACAGAACCAGTCGCCCTCAGGCTCGGCTGGTAGTTTGAGGCACTTGGCATGATACACCCTGGGGCAGAGCTCACAGCAGAGCACCTGGCCCTCGCGGTGGCACAGCCAGCAGTAGAAGTCATTCCTGCCGTCCTGCGGTACAACATCAACAGGGTCTGTGGTGAGTGCTGGCTGCTTCATATAGTAAAAGGGACCATGTCTTAGCTCTGACTGAAATGCAGGCAAGAGAAACAGGGGGGCAGGTTTCAAAAAAACACGCAGGAACACAAAAAATTGCAGTGCAACAGAAACAAGGCAGCAGTAGGTTGGGGTAAGCAGGGTAAGCAACAAAGAGGGTAATAATGGTAATGTAACCCAACACAGGACTTTCTGTTAAAAATAAATATAGTCTATAAAATGCTATGTAAATAAAATTAGTATAAAAATTTGTTTAATAAATAGATGTTTGTCAGCAAAAGAATAAAGAGTAATGAAACCGAACCATCTAAAATGTCTGGCAAATTAACTAATAATGGGTCCATATTGAAGAACCAAGCAGAACAGAAGTCAGTTCACCCATTATTGGGGCATTCTTAAATGTCTCTCTGTCCCCCTTTATTTTTGATGACAGATTCAATCCTCCTGGCCATGGACAATACAAGTCTTGCACAGGAAGGTCCAGCACAGAGGCTGTTGTACAGTATTTGTTTTCGTTTAAAAAAAAAAAAAACTCCTCAGCATTTCCATCATCATTTCAATTTTGACATTAGACCCCTCTTCTAAGACAAATAGTTCTAGCTATTTCATTGGTCATGTTAGAGTGACATATGGATTTAATTGTTTATTGTGGACTTGGAAGGAAGTTATAAAGAAATTTAATTAACCTTTGTAAGATAGGTAAACTGACTTTTTCTTGCAGTGGTTCCAGGAACTGTACATAAATAATTTACTATTATAATACGTTTTTTACGTTTCTATTAACTCTAGTGATACAGCACAAAGCTGGTTTTACTGCTTAAAGTGATTATATATTATTTCTCAAATTACCTTGTGTCTACACCAAACAAATGCTGATGTAACTATAATGGGGGATGTCTGTAGAATTTAGCAGACATTCCTGTGATCCTTTCTTGAAAATTAAGGCAAGCACACTATTTTAAATCCATCAAGGAGCTACAAACTATGCAGGTGCCAAAAGACTAGGATTATTTATCATCGTCATGAGTGGTCAAGACAGGGCTACCGGTGAAAAGGGAATCACTCAGCACCACATTAATCTGGCAAGCAAATATTTAGGAAAAATAATTAACATTGAACCATTCGCAACCAAATTAATAATTTTAATAACAGAATTTAAGTGACCATAGATGATTCAAATTACATTTAACTAAGCAATCAAAAACACAGCGCCAACATGTAACATGTAAACATATATTTTAGCTGACCATGCATATATGCCACTGCATACACAACATGTACATGACTCACAGGGCGTCACACCCATACATGTTGGTTCTTTTTTTTTTAGCTGTATACAGTCATCATCAAAATTGGCATGTTCTCACAGCCAATATGGCAGTGTACTTATTCTTTCCTTGCAGGTTTGCTAGCAGAGTTTCAGGCTGCTTAGGTCTTAAACAAGCACTACAGTCAAATAGCCTCAGACAGCCCATCACACCACAACTTTCTGGGGTTTCACCCAGCTCATGCTCTGACTGGTCAGTTGCATGATGGAGGAAGTAAGGTGTGTGCTTTTCTCTGTGTCTAGGTGTGCAAGGACAAAATTACCCTGGCATCCACCCCTGAGTACCAAACTGTCCTTTGAGAACATACCAGATTTTGAAATGAGTAAACTGGAGATCCATACCTGGTCTTTATTGTTACAGTTTGCTGTTCCAGGCTTCTTCTTTTTCTTGATAGGGCTGGGGGAGGTGTCTGATGGAGAGTGGCCATTGGAGGAATGGGTAGGACTCGACACCTTTCTCTTCTGTGGTGCCAGTGATCGTTCTGCTGATACCGGATCAGGGACTGGATACAGAAAGACAACCAGGTCATCACCCAACACCAGACAAGCTAATACTGTATTATTTTACACACAGAGAAGTCCAACATGTGCTCACAAGTGTAGAAAAATTAAGAGGACTTGGCTGCAATCAAAATTATATTATCCCACATGACGAGAGCTTAATGAAAACAAACGTGCAGTTGTGGCAATTTTGTTTTCAGCTGAGTGGTTTAATTATGAAAGCTGAGTTTATTTTACTGTAACAGCAATCATATTTATCTATACAGCCAATATCAAAGAGGCCACTTTCTATATTAACAAACTGGCCAGAGGGTTTCCTTTATATATTGCAGACCCTATACTGATACTTATAACACATACAGGCAGTAATGTACAAAATAATGGATTGTCATTGTTGCCCCTGAAGACCAACAAATGCATTATAATGCCATTGAAACGTGCAGATAAATAACCTCTATGTTCTCTGAAGCCAAGTCACATTAAATGTCTGACCTTTATTGCAAGACACTCGGCCTTGGAGACTTACCTTTGGACCGCAGAGCTGCATCCATCCCCTCTACCACATCAGACTCTGTCTTTATCTCCTCCTCAGCCAGACTGCAGAGCACCGAACAAGAGCATGCAGAAACACAAAGAGAGGCAAACACATAGTCTGAAATAGTGTTCAGGAAACCACAACAGCATAACAGTAAACAATTTAAGCACCACCTCATGCACCAAGGTCCCAGTGGGTCTCTCAACAGGGACTCTGCAGGTTTCCATTGTTACTGCTTTCACTGGATTTCAGCACATCTCTGACATACTGCTACCAAGTTCACATCTGTTTCCATACTATCAGTGACAAATGAATCTGGATAGGTTTTTTATGTTCCAAGAGAGAGGATGGTAACAATCGCCATGGCAACGCTCCTCTCTGCTGAGCACAAGTTGATATTCACAACAGTACATTAAGCCATTTAGCTGGCATTGCCCGGCTCCTCCAGACATTGCGGCTGTAATATTTTAGTTCAACTAGTTCTCGATGTTTGCTCTGTACTATAATGAAAATACCAGCTGGAATTGGTAGATAATATTGTAGGTGCAGTGTCTCATGGCACATGTATATGCCGCCCCACAAGTCCCTTCAGTAACTACAACCTTGCAGACCCTAAGGATTTGGGCCCATTCTTGGATACAAGTAGCAAGAGATCCATCTAATAAGCTACAAAACAAGGTGTGTATAAATGTTTCCTTCCAAAATGCTTCTTACAAACATATTTCAGAACCTCTGCTTGTTAAAATTAAATAAATGCAGCATTACATTGTTTACCACCTGAAATTTACAGGCCAATATTTGTTTCATACTTAATGAAACAATCCACACATTTTAAAAGGAGCCTTTCTATCTCCAGAAAAGCCTGATCTTATTTCGTCTGCAGGAAAAGGGAAGAGAATGAAAGAGTCCAGCGATAAATGGAGGGCTTTTAGTGTCCAGGCCCCTCCTTTGTTAGAGCAACAGAAGGCCTTGTTCCAAAGATGTAGCTTTTATTCACAAGCCCCACTCAGAAAAGCCCTCCCAAGGATCCTGACAGGTCACACACTTGACCAGTTCATAGCTTTGGCTGCAGCTCTGGGCTCTAACTAGGATGTTAGGTTTATAGGCTACAACTCAAAAGGTCAGCCACATAAGTTTTTCCTTTCCTCTTCTGAAAGTAATGTTCCCTTCCTGTCCCCTCCTCCACTCTTATGAAGACATTCCACACAAAGTCAATCAAACACTGATGATGGGTACCAAACATAACCTACATAGAACACATATGACAAACCCAACACGAAAAGGAGATCAGGTCACAAAAGCGATTAAGCTTTTACTCATTTAAGTCGAAATAACATGTGCTTAGACAGACATGGGTTAAACAGTTTCTTTAAAAAATATGGCACATGGATATCTTGTTTCAGCCTGCCAACAGTCTCTGGTCTCTCACACACACATACACACACACACATACACACACACACACACGCACACACACACACACACACACACACACACACACACACACACACACACAAAACCCCTCCAGGGCCTTCCTGTTCCGGACTAAGTGAACAACGAGGCCCACGTGAAAAAAAGAAAGAAAACATTATCCATGTCGCTCTGCTACGTGTACCATTGCTCTGAAAAAAAAATCATATATAACAGAACATTCACCATCATCAAGCAGCCCAGAGCTGCTGAACAAAGTGCCACAAGCTTATACTGTGTACACACTGAATGTCAATGACAAGACATTGCTGCAAGTACCAGGAAGACAGGATGGCCAGTAGTAAAAGAAGTATGCTGATCCAAAGGGCATTCTCAGATCAGGAGCTATGATCCATCAGACAAGGAGTTAGGCAAATAAATCCACAACAGATTCTGTGATATATTCCAGAGAGACCCGGGTTCAAGAAAACACTGACAGTATTTCCCCTCAGCAAGTGGTACCTGACGGACAAAAAAGGAAACAACACTGGGTGAGTGCCTTTAGAATCCAATCCTGTGAGAGACGAGCAGGGTTCTCTCGTCACAGAAAATGGAGGCCACGGCTTGCTCCCCTCCCCCCTCTCCCCCATCCCCCACTCCGAGGCTCAGGCACTGGCACATCCATGCAGGAGGACCAGAGATGTGTGGAAATTACAGTCCAAGCCTCTTTTTTAAAAAATATAACAACAACAATAATAATCATAATAACACTGTCACAACAAAACATGGTGCATCACAGAGATAGTAGAAATACTGAGAGGCACAGGGAAATCCTGCAGGAAGAGAAGCACTCCAACCTCTGTTTTCTTAAATGTCTGCTGTCATAGAATAATTAGATTTCATTCTAAGAAGAAAGACAGACATTGTGGAATCATACTCTGAATACTAGGAAAGCTATTCTCCATGCATGAATACTAATATCTGAACTAGAAAAGGCATTAAATAGAAACATCACACTGATGTTATTTTTTTGATTGTTTGTTTTTTTATGCTGCAACTGGCCCGGACAACACACAGGAATAATGGCACTGACTAGAAAACACCGAGCTCACGCTGCAACACAAACCCTCTGCAAGATTATCAGGTTTCGCAAAATTCCAAAATACATTCACAAGACCAAAAAACCACAAGCAGGCAGATGAAGAAATCCATAAGACTGGATTTTGCCTTCTAGCAAAACAACTACAATGACACATTTCTTGCATACATTTATTTAAAAAATAATTTTAGCTACATTCGTATGCATGTTTAATCTCAACACTGAGTCAGTGAATAATGCATAGCACCAGTATGCACATACTATCCTCTACACACGATGAATTGGACTTGGATTTGGAAAAGGCTGGAAATGGTGAATTAAAGATGGCTGTGGAATTTTCCAGAAGGCCCTTGCTCTCCCTGCTGCTCTCCCTGCGATTGTCAATCTTTAACCTCAACTGCAGCTGCAATTGGCTGGAGGGCCCACAGGGTGGAACATTATTGGTCGGCTGTGCTTTGCCACACTGAACAGTGTGCAGGCTCCCCTCATCCTTTTAAAATGCATTTTTGCTGCAATGCAGACATTTCCCATTGCATTAGACTGTTTATTTTTTTTGCTTTGCTTTAGCCAGCCCTTCTTGAATATGACACTGTATAAGAAAGAGGGGCATTTGAAAAGGCCTTCACAGAGACATTTGAATATATGTATATATTTGTGGCTGTGATGCATGAGTCAGTGGCTGTGAAATTCAAACTCTACCATCCTGTTTACAAGCTACATACATTGGTACAAATAGGAACCCAAGCTATTTTTTCACAACACTACAATGTTACACACTGACATATCTAACTATCAGTGTAATATTTGTATCACATGCTCATTTAAACAATACAGAGTCATGCCATTTTGGTAGTGGTAAATCACTTTTGGTTTTGATTTGACAAAGGAAGTTAACTAAGCTGAAACACAGGCTGTAACATTGCTATTACTAAGAAGGGGGAAAAAACTCCTTGTCTCTCAGACATAGACTGTGATAAATGATGTGAATCAAATCAACGAACAGCCCTTATACATCCTAAAAAATATTTTTTAGGATGTATATTGATTGGAATACCCTCTTTAAAATATGTTATTTAAATAAACTTGCTTTGCACTTGTGTAATTTTTCTACACAAAATCTTGACATAAGCTACAAAAGCTGCTTTGTATTTGTAAACTTGAACGTGTTGTTTTGGAGCTGTGTCTGTAGTGCATGGCAGTTCCATGTTAGAACAGGAAAGACCGACACTGCCATAATGTCAAACAGAAGCAAAACAAACAGGGTGAGAGGTTGTTTCTCTGTCCTGCTGTCCGATCTGTGAGGAACGCCTAAATATCTCCCAAGACTCTCTTGCAACAAAATGGCCCCTGTGTGAGGATCGCAGAGTGGAGGAAGCAGTTTCACAATACTGCTGTGGAGCTGGCAAAGCCTCAAGCTGTAAACTCAGGGCCTACACCCATAAATAGAGGTAATGTGTCTGCCATTTTTTGTCCTTATAATGTTATACTGTAAGAAGTGGACGAGGATTGCCCTTTGACATTAATTTTATTTTCAAGTGGTCATCCTCTGACCTGTATGTAGTTTTTTTAAGTCTAGTCTCTACACCCTCTATTTGTACTAGATTTTACACACACTCATACATATATGAAAAAAAATACCATGAGACAGAGGCAGTATTAGGTTCTGCCCTGCACTCCTTGTGCTCCAAGAAGCACATATGTTGCCCCCTCCATCCATTCATTCCCTGGCCTGGCATGACACACAAGAAAACACAGAGCCAATGTACTTACAAAGAATACCCCCTCCCTTCCTCCATCGCCCATCCCCCCATTCTTTCTCTGCCAGGCTACAACACAGGGTTTCTAAAAGAGACGAGGGTACCATCTTTTAAATCTAACACTTTTTTTGCATTATAAAAAAGGAAATGGATTTGCCATGGTCCACTCTGCCTCCTGTTTGGCAGCATAGTTGTCTGGGGCACCCATGTGACCCTGAGACACAGAGAGAGAGCAAGGGTGAGAGTAGTTACCCAGCCCCCCACCTTCCTCTACAGCACTGTGGAGCAGAGAGGCCTGACGAGGCCTCCAATCCAGTCCACCACAGCTCCTCCTCCTCCACCTCCTCCTGTTCACTAAACTGATTTCAAGGTGTGAGCATTCATCAGGAGAAACTAACAGTCACCACCACAACAACAAGAAGGAAGCCATGTTTGTTATCCTAGAGTTGAGATAAAAAAGACAGAGCTTACCTCTGTGGATGCATGGCTGCCTGACACACTGTTATGTCAACACTTATAAAACATGGAGGACACTCTCAGCCTTCAGCCGGGGAAGGCTCCGCTCTTCAGGCAAGGCGATCAGGCCCCGGCGATGTTAGCGAGATCCTGACTGGTCGCTTCCCTCGCAGGCAGGATAGAAGGCCGCGCCTGATTGGCCGAAATGTTTCCTGAGTAATTATCTTTGTTCAGTGCAGGCAGGGGCAGCGCTGTGTGAGTGTCAGAGACGCCAAAGAAAAATGAGAACGGTGCAAGGTCTGCCACGAAAAAAACCCCAACACCACATGGTTACAACGAGTAGTTCTCACATACAAACCCGGCACAGCAATATTGTGAAGCTTAGGTGGGTAGAATCTAGCGGTGGTTGTCTTGAGAGAAAGAATTGTAAGCATGTGGAGAGTGAGGAGCAGGACACCACGTCCCCTCTGCACAAGCCTCCATTTTTTTTATGTGGAGTAGGCCTTTGTTGAAACTCCTCCCTCCTTCCTCTTGGCTAAATCTGGAGAAATAAAGTGCTCGAAACTATTGCATTGCCATTATAGGCAATACAAGGCAATACACACACACACGCACATATATACATATACATACACATACATAGATATATCTATCTATGTGTGTGTGTGTATATATATATATAAATAAAATCTCATATATATATATATATATATATATATATATATATATATGTTTGTATGTATGTATATATATATATATATTTGACAGGTATCAGTAGCCTCCCCATCCAAAGCACAGCACCAACAAACAGCCACCAGAATTAGCTTGTCTGCAGGAAGGGGGTGTCAAAAATTGCTGGAAATTTTCATAAATTAAATATCACATACGGTGCTAATATGGTGCAGCGATGTTAATATGTTTCTATAACTGTGGTGAAACAGCATAAGAGCTGCAACAAAAGAGGAAAAGGAACTGCGCCCAACGTGGGGCTCGAACCCACGACCCTGAGATTAAGAGTCTCATGCTCTACCGACTGAGCTAGCCGGGCACTTACAGATAACGTCCCTATCAGCTTCTAATACATACCTTGTTCTTATGTCAGTTTCGTGGTTCGGGTTATATGGTCCCATCTGTCTCACGCTGACCCCTAGCGACATAAAAGTATATCATTTTATATTTGAAATAAATCCCTTGAAGGTCAAACATGGGCAAGTTTTTTATTGACTGCCTTTCTTATTGTCGATGTAAATTTTATTTTACTGCAGTGTTTAAATTCGACGGTATTAATTCATTTAGAAACAACATCAGGTTTGAGCTTGGGGAACAGATGTCACTTTCTTATCAAAAGTGAGAACTAAAAGAAAATAGGTTGAAGAAGAAGATAAAGAAAATTTGTTTTATTATTATTTGTTGCGCAGAGGGGAAATTTACATTGTCAGAATTAATTTTCTGTCAGTCAACTAGCTGATTAATAATGAATCTAAAGTAATTATCTCAAATTGATTCATTATTTATTATTTTAGATATAGAATACTGCCTGAGTCCTTATTGCCTGGGAAAATAATATAACTGTCATTTTTAATGTCAATATTTGAATATAATATTAATCGTGTACCTCGTTCATATTCATGTCAACCTCTATCAGTAGAGGTGCACCAAAATGTATCTCCTCTAGGGGCCCCTAAAATAATCTGGCTTCAATTTCCCCAAACAGCGATGCAGAAGTGTGAGTTGAGTTGGTACTTGAACAATGGGTTCTTACGTGAGGTACTTGAATGCACCATCTTCCTGGGTTCTCCCACTACGTCAACGGCAAGGGCGGTTCATGAATGGGGGTCTGAAGTGGGAGGGCCCAAACATCTGACTTTATGAGACAGGAGCTGTAAAGTGGGTGTAGTGCAGTTGTTAGGTTCTATGCAATGTATCTTCATGACTGTTTTTAAGCACGCGAGCAGCGGTTCACTGTGCTTACGGACTGCAGTGGAACGACCGACCCAAAGCACTGCTAACAAACATTAGCCGAGACGTGCAGCGGAGGAAAGCTAGCTCCAGTCCTGCTAGACTCTGTGACGGACAGCAGCCCCAGGCACAGGGAAGGGAGAGCCGTGTCGGTGCGCCATGGGTTTCCGTAAGAAGAACAAGAGCCCGCCGGTGCTGAGCCACGAGTTTGTGATCCAGAATCACGCCGACATGGTCTCGTGCCTGGCCATGATTATCCTCCTCGGCCTGATGTTCGAGGTACTGTGCGAGCCGTTGTTAGCCGACTGATGTTAGCTGCTGCTAGCTCTCGTTAGCTGACATGACAGCAGCACTCCAGAGGCAGGGCGCTAGCGTGTCTCTCTCCTCCCCGTCTCATGTGTCTCACTGATCGCCAAAGAAGATGGCGAGGAGGCCCACTGGCACAGAAAACAGGTCATTTTACCAGACGGCTAGTAGCAAAGCATGACATGAACGTGACCGTTAGCAACATGACGACCAGGCTTAATGTCCACACATTTTGTCAACAACCGTTTGCCTCGACAGAGCAACTGTAGCTGGGTTTCAGTGAAAGAGGATAACTCTGCACCTGCCAACCAGTCTTCACATAAATTCTGTCTTCACATATTTATCCACTTCATATTAAGCCTTAATTAACATTTATGAACTTTTTGAAGAAAGCTAAGTTATAGTTTGCTACAGAAATACAAATGTCTGTTCTAAGGGGGCTATTGATGTAAATGGTGCTTTCTCATCCTAGCAGATGATAGTCATTGTAGCAGATGTAGTAAGCCAATATCCTTGAAACTCTCTGAGGGAGTTTCTGGAGGTCCCCGGACTCCAGTTGTGAGACTCACTACATTCAGGATGCAGTGACACAGCAGTCGTCACTCATCACATATTGATAGTTCACTATGTTCAATATTAATAGTTCAAGGAGACACCTGGGGTGTTTTTTACTCTTTCATATTTAAACATAAACTGAAGAAACCATTATTATTGTTATCTCAGTTGAAAAAGCGTCTTACATTTGTGTGATAATTGATCATATACATAAATTATTCCAAAGAAAATCTGAACCAAGCCGATGTCAACGCATAAATTCTTGTTTTCATATTTTTACGTTCCAGGTCACAGCAAAGTTTGCCATCATGTTCATCACAGTCCAGTACAACGTAACACAGGTTCCTGGTAAGTTGAAGTTTATAGGTTCATTAATTCTTTAACTATTTGTATTTACTTTACACTTTACTGATTCGTTTTTTTTTATTTAACATGTTAACTATTGTTCAGGCTTTAATGTTTTTTGCTTTCTTTTCAATTATTTATATTTTTTTCATGTTCAGATGAGAAGAGTGAACCAGTAAATCTTTACCATTATGGTCCTAAAGATGTGGCCACTGTGTTCTTCTATCTGCTTATTGCGGTTATCCTCCATGCCTTGATTCAAGAATATATTCTCGACGTGAGTAGCAAAACTGTACAGCCATCATATTTTCATGGATATTTCTCTCATCGTAACTCTGGCAACTTTTTTGATCTTTTCATTTATATTTACATATAAACATGGTAAATAGCTGTCTCTCATTTACCACCTTGGGCAATGTTTTCAGAAAATGAACAGGAGGCTGCACCTGTCAAAAACCAAACACAGCAAGTTCAATGAGTCTGGACAACTTGCAGCATTCTACCTGTTCTCCTTTGTCTGGGGCTGTAGCATCTTAACAGCGGTATGAGAATCAGGAATCACCGAAACACAAAGTCTCAGTGTGAGTTAAGCTTTATTTCATACGGTGTCTCCTTTTCTTGACAGGAGAACTTTGCAACAAATCCCACTTTCCTATGGGAGGATTACCCACACACTCACATGGTGTAAGTAAATGTATATAGACTGCTACTCATCATAAGGTCATATTTTCTAACCGTGTGTAATCTCAGAAAAATCAAACCTTTCTAAGAATTTTGTGTATCACCAGTTTCAGCTATGTTTTGTTCTATAAACTGCAGTTACACTTATTTTAAATTTTGGCAGATATTACTATCATCTATCAAAGTTTTCTAACAGCAGTTGATAATTAATAGTGTCAAGCTACAGAGATGATGTCTTGAATTCTGGTTAGTTCCTTCTCTTTTTTCTGCGGGGTTTGATTTATTGTACATGTCGCTGTAATTAGATTGTTAGAGAACAGTACAACATGTTCAACATAATATGTTGTAGATTAATATGCTGTCATTTGCATCCCTGGTGAAATAACCCCCACCCTTTTGCACAACATGTACTTTGTCTAGTTTTCAGGTCAAGTTCTTCTACATTTGCCAAATTGCCTACTGGCTCCACGCACTTCCTGAGCTGTATTTTCAAAAAGTACGGAAGGTAAGAATCAATTGAAAAAAAATGTGTATTTAAAAATGATTCAGGTTCTTGTATGGGGGCCTGAATTAGCAGAGCAGCCACTTATTTCTGTGAATGAGAGCTGTTGCAGATATAAGTTGTCATTTTGGTGAAAGAAAAACCTGTCACTTTTATTTTGGGTTTTACTGACACATCCATATTACCTCTTAACAGTTGAAGTGCTGAAGGACTTTCATAACTATCATAATTATAAATTCATTGTATCAGTTGTTGATGGGGTTAAAATGTGCAATTGCCCTCTGTAGTCTGCAATATATTGCGTAAGTGCTGTAATGTTAATACCTCAGTTTGTTAACGTCCCTTAATAACTGCAAATCCTTACTGTTGTTTTCATGTATCTCCATTATGAAATCAGCTGAGGGCTACTCAAATGTAAAGTACAGAGCATAAATGCTTTTCTCGAAACAATCATATGTCCTATTGGGGTGTTTTTTACACTAATAAAATTAGTTGAATTGGCAAGGAACTATAGGAGCCATTACATGTTATTGTTCTTGTCGTGACTGAAAAAAGTGTCGTATGTATGAAATAAATCTCATACACACATTAATTTAGAGTGATTTAAAACGTATAATATTTGTAAATAATCAAATTTTATGATATTAAGCAAAATAGTGATTACTAAAGAGGTTAAAAAAGAAATGGGTTGAAATAGAAAGAGTGATTTTTTTTGTCATTACTGATCACAAGCGGTGCTGGAAGAGATTTAATGTCAAAATCAATGTCACGTTTTGAAGCTTAACTGTGCATGCGGGAAATACAAGGGTAAATGCATGTGAAAGAGATGAATTCAAAACATCCAATTTATAGCCATCATAAAACTTAAGGCTGTCACTAACACAGGCACACTTATCCTTTTTTTTCCTACAGGAGGACATTCCCCGCCAGCTCTATTACATTTGCCTTTATGTTGTCCACATCACTGGAGCCTACGTCTTAAAGTGAGTTTATGCTTTCTTTCTGACAATGTTTTGTTAAACCACTACAGGTTAAAGCATTGTGAGCGTTTATGTCCCCACTCTTATAACACCTGGGGTTGGCTGTATCATTACAGTACATGTGTTTGCAGTACATGTCAAATTTGACACTAATGTTCACTTTGAGATCAAGATGAACTGATTAGAACTTAGGGGTCAAAGGTCAAGGTCACCCTAACCTTAAATCTGTCTATACATCTGTCCTTATCCTTCAAATGTGATACATGAGGAATGGCTTCTGGTGGATTTCTTAACATATATCTGTTTTGGCTCAATGCTATTCTGTCTGTTTAGTCTCCACAGACTGGGCCTGGTGTTACTGGTCCCTCACTACCTAGTGGAGCTCCTGTTCCACGCTTCACGCCTATTCTACTTCAGTGATGAGAACAAACAGAAGGGGTATTGTATTTTGTATTTATTTGTTAGAAGCATTTTGATGACTTGAACAACCTGATGTAGTTTGTCTTTTTTTGTTTTTGTTTTTTTGTTTGTTTTTTCCTTTACAGTTTTACACTATGGGCGCTACTTTTTGTCATTGCCCGCCTCCTCACCCTCACACTCTCGGTTCTGACATTTGGCTTTGGGCTGCCCCGTACAGAAAACCACGGCTTTTCGCTAGCAGAGGGGAATTTCAATGTGCTAACCATAAGGTAAATCCAGATTGCAGGTGACTGAATGACAGTAATGCCGTTAATTATGATGACAAAAAAGCCTCAGTTTTGTATTATTGATCAATAGCTTGAATAACTGAAAATGTCATATTTACCCCCATCAGGATGACCTGTCTGGCAGCTATTTGCCTCACACAGGCCTGGATGATGTGGAAATTTATTAACTTTCAGTTGAAAAAATGGAGGGAGCACAGCCAGAACCAAGCCTCAAAGAAAAAGATGGTCAGCCCTAAGAGCAAGCCTCACAAAAGGGAACTTACAAGGGGTGAGTATACTTGTACCTCAGAATCTGGTCACTGACCCTGACCTGATCCTTAGTTTCATACTGTATTTCAGATGCATTTTTAAACACTTACTTGCTGTGCGGTATGTTCCCTTAATCAGTGGGGGTTTATTCACTTGTCTTGGCAGGAGGCACTGCCAATGGGGTTGTGAAGTCTGAGGATAAAACATCACCACGGGCAAGAAAAGCCAAAGCTTCATAGAGATGGAAGAGGAGCAATGAGAACTCAGTGAGGGAGTTCTAACATTATGACATTATGTCTTTACACAACTTTGAATTGTGTCTACCGCTCTCCTAAACAAACATTTAAGCGCACTAGGAAAACTTACACCTTTCGGGTTGCAACTCCCCTTCTTGAAAAGTTCAGTGTTACTGTCCACTAGAAATGTTTCTTATTTATTTAGGTTCTCTGCAGATGGTGGAATGGTGACAGGGCAGAGTTGGTTTTGATGCTTTAATAGGATAGAATTAGCTCTTCAAAGTGTCCTTTTGTGTAAAACTACGATCACTCTGGTATTTTGAACTGAGTTTCTCTTCAGTAATTTGACACTGAATCAGTTAATATCACAGTACCTTAAAAATGACTTTTAACTTCAGGGTAACTTTATATATAGTGTTAATGTGCAGATGGAACTGTACAAGGTTTTTTGGTTTGGACCTTATTCAGTTAAACTCAAAAAACAGGCCACTGGTTCATGTTCAAAAATAAAGCCTTTCTTGCTCTGCAGAACAGCACAACAGTAGTTGCAACAGAGGAAGATTTGCGCTGTTTGGGTATTTGATGTAGCTGCGTCCAGAAAACTGAAGCTTGTACTTAACTCTATTTTCATTTACTGCCATTAATTGACAGCCACTGCCTTTGAAATCCTATACGATACTGGATTGAGGCAATTTAATGTTTGTTTGCTTTCACTCGCCTGGTAAGCAGCCTGTTCCAGTGGTTAATTCAGGTTCGGTGACTTAACAAGAGGATGCTGTACTGTAACCTGTGATGCTGTACTATACATACATACAGTTAAATATCTATAATGGCATGACATGAAACATGAGAAAGTATTTGTATTTGAGGCTGCACTACAGTCTCAGTTTTCAGTCTGTTATGTGGTAATATTAATGCATGGGGGTTTAAGGCTAAAGACTTAATGGCTAGTTCCTGCCTGTGCTGTTGGGTTTGCAGTCTCTCTCACACACACAAACACACACACACACACACAAGCATTCAGTGGCCTTTTACAACTGCTGCAAGATGTTTTAGTTATGACGTTTTAGTTATTTATTTTTGTCATATACTACAGAGAGTTATTTTATATGCTTTAAAACGCTATAGCCAGCAATCACAGCGGTACATAGCAACTGCGTTTAGTTAATCCAAACAACACAATCCTTCTTCAAGTGTCCTTATAACATTTAACAGTTGGTTTATATCACTCCTTCTGCTTTTGTTGCACTCTGTTTGCCTTCTCCTATTTTATCCTTGGGTATCACTTATTAGTTGCATCCCATAATGCAATGGGAAGTGTGTTTGTGATTGATTGTATGTGTATGCCTGTACACTTGTGTGTGCTTGTTTGGTATTATTTTACCTACTGTGTATGCTTGTAAATTAACTGGGCCTGAATGATGATGATGATGACAACGATGTTTATTGCCTGTCTCGTAAAAAAATATTATTGCCTGTGTGCAGAGCATGAAATGTGACAATCTTTTCATTGACTCCTGCCTTGTTGGTTGTATTTCACCATCTTATCCTGTCCCTCAGTTCACTTTGTATGGCACATCTCAGTTTGTAACACGCTTCTGTGTGTAAAACACTGAGTTGTGGATAGATGTATGCTCTGTAGGATTGGTTACTAAATGTTTCTGTGTTCTGTCACTGCCTCTCAGATACCCTCCCTTGTGTGAGAGAGATTTTGTGATTTCTGTTTGCCAAATGTGGCATGTTTTGATCCTCTTGCTCCACCTTTTCAATGATCCTGACATTGCTGTGGAGCACGCCGGTTTTACTGTACTTGTTTCTCTCATGCAGCAAGTCCTGCACCACTAATAAACCACTGTGCAAGTAAAGCACTATACAGAGCTGACAGTATTAACTGTCTGCAGACAGTTACAGTTTGAGTTTTTGGTCTAAATCTGGGAGGAGATGGAGATGCCATTCATTTTTGCTCCCTTTACTGCTCCAAACTGGAACTTTAGTCTTTAAAGCCCTATGTCTGTATGGCAGTGTCATAGGAGGGAAGGAGGAGCAGAGGACTTATGTACCCGCCACATTTAATTGTCTCAGATGTAAAAGAGCTGACTTAACCCAACACTGTACTTAATTATGTGTCAGATTTTTAAGCTATTTTTATAGAGGGGAAACACTTCACTGTTGTTCAGTACACGTGTGAATATTTGTTTTGCATCCATATTGATATGAATTGTTTTGATATATAAGAATGAAGCTTGCAAAACTGTAAACATGGGTATACATTGTGGTATGAGTGTAAAAAAACAATTACACACCCTAAAGGTTTGTTTGACTTCATGGCCTTATAAGAGCAAAGTGAACTCAGTTGTATAACAGTGCTTCGTTAACACTGTATGCTGCAGGTGTACACTGCAGCGTTTTCAGCTATATGTTTTCGGATAGTGAAACGTACCATCATAATGTCACCTGTTACACACACAGCGGTTTAACAATTCGATCAGAGGAGCAAGTGGTCAATATACAATAGTGTTTTACTTTATTGTTCCAGTCCTGCAGCTGTTCTTCAGTACTTGTGATCACAGGCCCGGATATAGAACCAACAAATTACATTTTGCAGAGTGAAACCATCTGTAAGCGTTTCTTGCTCATCAGATGTCAAACTTTACAACAATCAGCAGATGGTTCAGCTCTGAAACACGAGCACTTCATACCCTGCTCGCTTCGAGACACAATAGCCTGTATAACCCCACAGGAATGCACTTTTTGCATTATATGCATTTTTTCTCCCAAGCACCATAACACTGTTCACTCTGATTCTGTCAGTTGGAAATAAAAGTTGCTCAATTAAAACAGTGTGCATATTATAATTGTTGACAATTGTGAGCTTTATGAGCGACCTCTAGGTGGCAACAATCATGAATGCATTTGAATGCATGATCACTTAAAAGACAAAAAGAAAGACACATGTTTATTGTTTTAATTTATTTTTGATCGTCCATGGTTGCCTTCCCCTTTTGCTGCTTGTCTATAGATGTTGCGATATAGTCCCTTTTCAATTCTGTTGCCTCCGAACTGCTCTGGTGGTTTTATATTTATGCAAATCCTTGTGAGCTCGATCATCTTTTCTCTGTCACTATTTTTTATTTCATGTTTGAATAAAGCTTTTGATCATTACACAAAATCCCAATATATTTTATTTACATTCTGCCCACCGGTTGAGTAATAGCTCTGTCACCATGGAAACACCATGTGAGCAAAATATGTATGCTGGTAAATGGTCAGATACAGTAATTTATTACTTTATTAAAAAAGTAAATTATAAAGCAGGGATACCTTAAGGGTTTTTGGTTTTAGAGGATTCCCGCTCTCACCCCCTGCTCATTTTTTCCACCTATTTTGAGACCCTGACTTCGTTTTTTCTCAATTTCTGCAATCCACAGGGAATGAGACATGATGAAATATTGGCCAAATGTGTTGGCTAATTACCACCAGGGGGCAACACTGAGCTTTTGGCCTGAGGGACAGGGGAAGCAGTCTGCAGGGGCATAGCTGCATGCAGACCTGCATTAATAAATCACCAGTCAGATTGAGAAAGACGGAAACGCCGCTTTACCGCACAGCATGCGGCTCGCTGCAGTTTAAACAGCGTCTGACACACAGTCAACAAGCAAAACCAATCAACCGAACGATTCAAGTTTGCATCAATTCCAACCCTACAGAGATTATATTTAGATTATAGAGACGTGCAGATTATATTTCATGTGCGGTTTGACTGGCGGGGCAGTGTAAACATGACACCTGCGTCCGGGGACGCTGAGGGAGCAGCGCAGCGCGGAGAGGAGACACCTGCAGCTCTCGCCGCTAATGCGTCTTGTTGTTTCAGACTAATGGCTTTTCTCTGGGCGATCAGACAGCATGATGGATCGGTGGGAACCCGGGGGAGGCAGGCTGGAGCTGTGGCGGGTCAGCGCAAGGACAGAAGTTCACGCACACGCGCTCCGTCACGCGCGGGCGCGCAAAACACGCACCGATGGCCGTGTCCGCGGAACCAGACATACGTGACGCTGAACACTGAGCAAAAAACAAACTCGCAGGAAGCGACTGAGAACAGCTGAGATGAGGCGGGTAAAGGGGGGGGGGCAATCCTGTTCCTCCCTTTCATCCAATGAGGATAAATCTCCCACTGAATCGTCAGTATTATGTGTAATTTCCATATAAATTAGCTTCATTAAAAGGGGAGTACTTCCTTATTTAACGAAGCTCATTTGAAATTCTGTATTTAATAAGACATGTAATCCCAGACTTTGAGACTAATAGCCAACAATTAGCAGGACTGGAGCGCCTGTGTGTGTGTGTGTGTGTGTGTGTGCGTGTGTGTGTGTGTGTGTGTGTGTGTGTGTGTGTGTGTTTGCGCGCGCGCGTAATCTCTTGGAAGCATTGTGGTCCATCAATGTTATTTACATTGATTGTCTCAAATGAGCAAATTGGGCAGCAGCTGCTCTCTCGACCAGGTTCACTCGCAGTGATCCATGAAGCTCAGTGGAGATCTGAGACGTCCGTGACCCCGCGGCTGTTTGTGAGCAAGCAGATGTAATGGGGAGCGTGTGAGGTGAGCGTCAGAGCAGGTGTAGGCCGGTGATGGAAGGCTGATGGAAGGAGTGTGGAAGGGGGTGGAAAACATCTGGAGGGATCAGGGAGGATGGAAGTTAAGACAAAAACAGACGCAGAGAGAAATGCTGAGCAGAGTGCAATACACTGATTTACAGCAGAATCAAGAAGAGTGTGTGTTTCTTCTATAGGCTACACTTACGGACAAATAACAATCTGAAAAGCCAGTCAGCTGAGATATGGTTTTGTCCAACCGAGGACAAGTGGTAGCCAATGTCAATTATTGTTGTATGGGCAAAATTTGGTTCAAAGGCAATTTGGTTGTTCCTCACAACAAATGACCTTTCGGGGCTCAGACTTCATTGTTAAAATTGGGTTTTGGTACAGGTAAGGGTTGTAGGAAGGAGTTATTTGCGATGGTTGATGTGACAGCACAGGGTTCAGGAATGCATTATAATGTAGCGTGTGTATTGTGAAGAGGAGAGCAGCGCCCTATCTGTGTCCATCAGAGTCAGCAAATGCAAATTAGAGCGGACTCTGAAATGGTGGAGATAAAAAGTGGAAACGTGGAATAAAGAGACTATGGAGAGCAGTGAGATAAATGAGAAACTAGGATGGGGGGGGGGGCAAACTAAACAACAGAATGAAGCAAGCACAGGGACATATCAATAAGCCAGATATGAAGACGCACACGCTCACTTTTGCAGGTTTGACTCCCTTGTCGACAATCTTCAACATAAGAGCAGAGTAAAATCCAAGGGTGCTTGACGAGGACGTGCTCAGAGCTTTTTTTTATTATCTGGATGATCTCGCTGCGAAAGTGTCATTTTTTTCACCGAATTCAACTTTAGTGAACACAAATATGCACTGCTGACAAAGCAGTCTCGACACCGCTGACCTTCGCAAAGGCAGGTAGCCAAATAAACCACAACAGAGGAAGATATTGTAGCATATTAGCTGCGGTTGCTCATTCAGCCTTATTTTACCTCCTGTCACTGAGTATAAACCGCTCTTCTCATTGTTTGCAGACCCTTATGAAACAATCAGTGAATTAACTTTGTGAAGTCACATGTACAGTATAGTCCCGTTATTAAATGAGCAAATAAGATTTTGTTGTTTTTGTGCAAACAACATTTTGTGGGTGCTTTCGTACTTTTGTGGTTGCTTATAGCTGCATAAGCAGCTAGATTTGATTGACACCTCTGTTGTGCATTTAGCGTGGGGCCTTTATTTGCCTCAAGTGCTCATACACTGCACAGCACAGAAGTCAAAAACGTAGACAGAATGTGAAAATGATTTATGCATGTCCTCTCGACTATGCCGGATGTTTTCCGTGTGTGTACGTAAGCACGGAGTGGGATGCCACAGGGCTGTGCGTTAGGAACATGACATTTTACACACCTATGCGCACGTGCGTGTGCACACATGGCCCAGCCGGCAAGTGGGACAGCTGACAGCAAGGTCACGTGTGTTTGTACAGTCTCATCTGTTCCATCACTTGCCCGCACTCGGTAACAGTCATTTTCAGCACTCCTCCACTTTGACAGTAAACATGCACCGTCTTCCTTTCTCACTTGTCCCTCCACACTGTGGGTTTTTGTTTTCCTAAACAGCCGCGTTATCATCCCTCGGGCTTATGAGCCAGTGATCCAACCACTGCTCCCGTTCTTGCTTTATCTGCTTAATCGTGCTGTGTTGATTTTGCATTGGGTGATGCTGAGGTAGGTCTCACAAACAGAAATGGAGGCAGACTGTAGAGGCTACATGGGACTGGACCATATGGTGGAATAATAAATGTCTGGCAAACTTATTGTTTCTCATAGATCCACGTTTATCATTCAGCCACTCGATGTGAGTAGATCTACCCCAAATCTTTTTTTTATCAGTGACCTCTGTGTAATTTCCCTCCATTTTGTTTGCTATATTACACATTACACTGTATTTCCAGTTGAGTGCACTTCAGACAGTATCTCTGTGTAGAAGAGGCCACTTCTTAAGCTTTCATTGTGGTCATGTTTACCATCCTATATGGGAAGTGGAGCAGACACCAGCTTCGCAGCAATAAGTGTGTTATATGTGGGACCTGCTGTCTATGTGCTCAAGTGTTTTTTTTATTTAGAACAAAAAAAAACCTCTACCCTCCACCGATGTGTTAGAGGAATAAAGATGATTCTTCTGGTTAGTCATCTAGTGTGGTCTCCTACATAATCATCACCTCAGCTTGTAAAACGGGAAAGTGGAGATATAACCTCGGCCCTTAGAAAAACTTGAGGTTTACAATGAATTTTATCAGCTGGCTAATAATGCATTCGTTTTTTAAATATATTATTGCATTTAGATCAACAATTATATCAACAAGTATCACCAAACTATGATATTTTGGAGGATTGTTTTGCTTTTGGTTTTGGTAATTACGTGGTAAATGAACAATGTCTCATATCCGTGTGTGCGTGCCTGTGTGTGAACGTGTGGCGGTAGCAGTTCCACTACCCTCCTGAAGCCTCGCTTCGACCTGTTTGGAATTTTAAACAGCTTCCCTGTTCCTCCCACCTTCCCACAACTCTTTATGCTATCCCCTAAATTCTCACTGAGGTACTGTCTTAACAATAAACCCTCTGTTGGTAAATAAAGTATGATCCTCTCCTGTCCACTTGCTAAACATCTAATAGATAGCTATTAGGGAGTAAGTGTTCTTTATTGTATCTTTGAGGATTATGGTCTAATTGAATTGTGAAGACACTGTTCAATGCAGGGCAGCTAAGTACAGTAGAAATGACTCTGCTGTGTGTGCGAGTGTATGTTTACATTGCACTTTATGCATTTTCTTTTTGACAGACAATAAGTACCATAGTAATGTGGCTTTAAATATCGTACAACTGCAACCTGAAGCCAGTGGCTTTAGAAAACAATTCACCACCGCTTATCGAATTCAAATGTTTAACTCCAAAATGCAATGGTGGTATCTATCTATCTATCTATCTATCTATCTATCTATCTATCTATCTATCTATCTATCTATCTATCTATCTATCTATCTATCTATCTATCTATCTATCCATCCATCCATCCATCCATCCATCCATCTATATACAGTATATATAAATCACATTTTCGTCTGTGCAGCCTTTCTTTTGTTTTTCCCTGATGAATTATGCCTGACCCATGATGCTAACCGCTTTAAACTCTCTCTGCAACCATATTTCAACGTTTTCCTATGCTCCGTCCTCTCACTGTTTTCTCCTGCTTGTTTGCACTCGCTCCCTGAATCTTCCACCATATTGGAAGACATCTATCTTATTTCCCCTCCCTCTGTGTCCTTTTGCGCTGCACTTCCTGTCATCCTCTATCACACTGAAAACTCCACCTTGCTTTCTTTAACACTGCTAGGTTTTCCCAGCTTCCCCTTCTCTTCAGGCAATAGACACAGTTTATCATTATCTGCGATCTTGTCACTGTGTCTTCTTAATCTGCCTTTAACTAAACTCCACTATCTCATCATCTTGTCTCATTTCCCTCTCACCTCCCTCTTCTCATCTCCTTTTATTCCCACTATCATTGACACAATAGGATCCTGACTCATGGTTTGTGCGTCTGTGTGTGAGTATGTGTGTATCTATCCATCGACGTGTGCTCTTCTCTGCCTGGTATAACCATGGAGACAGATTTTGGTGCTGTCTGTCCCTGCCTTGTGTATCTTGGCAGCAGTCAGGCACCGTGTCAACGTGTCCCAGTTCGTAGGCCACCCGGCTAAGACGTCACTGCCTCATGCTGACCCTGCCAGCTCGCATATGGAGCCCACATATGGACCTCATCTATAAGAGATAGGTGGCCTGAAGGAGCTGAAGACCCTCCAGTGAAGCAAACCCAGTTCAGAGAAGGCTGCCGCCTGCAGAAAGGCTGCCGGGAAATGAAGTGACATTTCAGTGTCTATTTCACAAGGAGGAGTAAGGAACAAGCTTTTTTTAAATTAATATAATATTTACAAAATAACAGATTAGAGCTGCAAATAACAATATTTCTGTTATCAATTAATCTGTCAGCTTTTATTTACTGTCAACATAATTAACAAAGATCAAAAACAATTGTGCACATCTTATTTTGGCAGAGCCAAACAGGAAACTATCAAATGTATTATTTAGTCCAAATACACAAAATATGCAATTCAGAGGCAGCATTGTAGTATTGTACAGAGGTTTTCACTTGAATGGATGTTCTTACACATCCAAGTGAAAACACAAATACAGAAATATATGGTTGTAAATATTAGAGCAAAAAGTCTTTAAAGTAACTTGACTGTGAATTTTGTTTAGTCTTAAGTTTTTGCTGTGTCACTTGTGAATGAATGCTGCGTAATTTAATGTTATTTTTGTCTGTGCTCCTGTCATTTGTCTGCGAGATGCAATTCAGCACGTGACCAGTGGGGGGGAATAACAGAAGGTGAGGTCAGGGAAACTGATCCTGTTGACAGAAATTACAACTTTACTGCCTAAACTCCTTTGTGTGTGATCGCAGTGTCAACAATGGATTAACCTCCTCCAGTGTCGCCATGTTTTTTGTTCAGGTTCCACAAAATATGTGACCTGACAGAGTCCTATAATAATATATCCTTTATTCCTTCCTATACAATGAAAGCAAGATTGCATGTTGAGCAATTGCAAATGCAGTGCGTGTCTTTATGATCACTTGTAAAAAAAAAAAAAAAAACTCTTATTAGATAATGTATGAAATTGAACCGGGATGCGCACATTGACTTTTTTCTTTAAACAGTCAGTTAACCACAGATTTGAACAGCGAGGACAGCATCACTTGCCCAAATGGACCATCAACACAACAGACCATAGTTACTCATAGGTTTGGGTCAAACGCCTTCTTTAAGTTGAAAGTCTGGAAACTGCGCCTTTTTGTGCCTCTTAGCCTCCTCAAACAAATAAGTCCGTGTTTGCTTTTCGTGGTGCGCTGCTGTTGACTGAAACCACACACACAAACACACACATACACACACACACACACACACACACACACACACACAAACACCGTGGGATCTGCCTCCTCGTTGGTATCGCCGGCGCCGCTGACATCCGTCTGTAGGCAACAAGACACAGACAGTGCCTGCGCCCCGCCCCCCTCACCTCCAACGCTCCCCCGCTCACCCCCCACGCCCCCCTCCTGACTGCCTGTAGTCCGCATCCGGGTTGAAGGCTGCAGAGGGAGGCGAGGCCCCTCCGCTCCAGCGCACTCCTTTACCCACAACCCCCCGCGACGCCTCAACTTACAGAACTGGCTTCTTGGGCTCCGGGAGTGTTTCCCATTTAAACAAACAGTGCCGAAGATGGCGGAGAGTTAATGGTGTAAAGAAGAAATTATCGACCCGGTAAAGAGATACGTCCACAAGGTAAGCCCGCTCTGCGCCGCTAGTGCCCGCGATCTGATTCAGCGGGACTTTTCATTCGTTTTGCATTTTTGATCTGAGAACGGAAACACGGTGACTTGGGCTCCCGGCGGCAGTGCACGCACACACACAATATTGGCATCGGCACGGTGCGGATGGCACAGTGCATGGTCATTTATGACATGACAGCACGGGTTTAATAAACCCCTCGGTGTCGGGGGTGAAGTGCATCCTATACGTATGTATATCCAGTCTGTGTGTAAGCCTGTGCTGCACAAACGACCTGACTGATCAGATGATTTTGGGACTTGGCGATCGCGCGAGCCGATCCGTTTTTGCGCACAGGCTGGTGGAAGTGTCTCCAAATGATCCGCTAACGCGGAAAGTTGTTGAGAGAGGGGGAGCACACAGACTTTTACACTGCCGCACACACACCTCGGCACTGACACACATCGGCAGTTCATGAACGCCTGGTCGCTGGGGGATGTCGGAAACTGTACGGTCCCTGATCCCGGCGCGATCGCGGCGCGAGGCGATTTGGACCGAAATGTTTGTTGATCACTAGCTCATTTGTGTATGATATTAAAAAAAATCATGTCCGACAGAGACAAACTGTGTGTTTTAGTGGTTTGGTTGGGAGGAAGAAGATGCTGGGCGACTGACAGACTGACTGACAGACGGGCTTTATGTCGGTCAACCAGCCTGTCTGTCTTCCCATCAGCCCTGGTCCCGTGTGCTGAGCCATAATAAAGCGCACCGACTCTCCCGCACGTCTCCAAGTGCTCGAGTTGTAAAACTGAATGGCGCACGCTTTGCCTATTAAATACGAAAGCGTGAACGGTCTCGGTGCTTGTCTTTCCCCTGTTAAGTCGCCTCCTGTCATCTGCCTCATCCTCAGTCATGTATCTCACTGTAGATCTGCAGGGGGCAGCAACGTGACCCTGTGCGCATGCACTGCCCTGGAACCCTGAGCGTCCGAGAGCTGATCCCTGAAAGTGTGCGTTTGTATGTCCGCGTGTATATGTGTGTGTCCGTGTGTGGAAAATCACCGTGCCCTTGATCATGTCACCGGAGCCCTGTTCCAGTGCGTGCTCCCGGTGAATAATAGAAGTCCACTCTTCAGTGCGTGTAAACATAAGTTGATTGGAAGTGATGCTTTGTGTGTCAGTGCGCACAGGTAAGGGGGCTTGGGTTTATTACATTACAGTCACTGTGTAAGTCTACCTCAGCATTTTTTCCCTTAACCAAATAAGGGAACAGCTGGTGATCTTTTAAAAAATCAGCTGATTTGTCTTTATTTATTGGCCTATGAAGTTGTTCATGCCCTTGTTTGACATCATATTTGTGTTGTGCCTGTCAGATGATCCAGTGGATGTGATGGTAATTACACACACACACACACACACGCACACACACACACACAGAACATTTAAAGGCCAATGGCTTCCATGCTTCATGGTCAGCCATACCATAGCTAAAGCTTGTTTATCTGTTGACCAGTTAAATGCTTCACCTGTATACTTTATTCATGGCGCAACATTAGGTTCTTAAGCATTTTGAAAGCAGAAAGCTGTCACCCTTCATTCTGTCGATGTCGACTTAGACTTAAAATCCCTGAATCCCTGAGTAAAATTGTTGCTAGTCAATTTTGTGTTGATCAACTATCTGTTAAATTGACTGATGGGTTTTGGCTCTTTCATCCAAACTGCTGCCAAAGTGGAGGGGTGTGTCTGCAAGGAGACCTCGTGACGTTTCACAGCACCTCGCAGATTTACAGTCCCCAGATTTACAGTCAGCTCTGTGGCCCGAGTCGCTACACACACACACACACACACACACACACACACACACACACAAATGGAGGGAAACACACGTGCCTTAGACCTGAACATAAGGAATCGAAAATCGAAGGGGACAGGGAGGTACCCATGAGCAGTCCATGCTTAGCGGATGGCAGGATGAATGCATTGGGTGGGGAGGGGGAGTGGGGCTGACAGTGATGCATGATGTTTGCTGAATAGGAAAAAGGGGACAGAGGTTAGCAGGGGATGCTGGTGACTGGGTCAGGCACTGGGGGTAGGGCTCACCAGGCTGGGCGGAAGGGAGACAGGATCTCACACACCAGTCTGGGAACATGGGAGGAAGCTGTGTGTGTGTATGTGTGTAAATGGAATGGAGAGGGAGGGTGCATGGGAAGGGGAGGGGCTCAGGTGGAGTCTCGTGCTGGAATTCTACCTGCCTGTTTTTATCTTCCGTGTCCTTCCTGGTCTTTTGTTGATCTTGTTTCTGGCCTCCTGACTTCTGCTCGGCCATTTCTTTTTTTTTTCTTCCTGGAATCAGGAAGTCGTCTGACTTAAACGCCTCACATTCTTTGCTCACTCTAACTCTTTGGTATGTCTCTCGCTGTCCCCTGCCTCCCCCAACTGTTGTTCTGTTGTCGCCGGGGCCCCTCTCCCATGTGTCAGGATGTGTTAAACAAGAATTAATCTTCACCAGCTCTCATTGATTTTGCATTGTGGAAGAGGTGGGGTCATTTTCTTGTTTTTTAAATCTCACTTATATTCTCCTGTCATTGACTTGGGCACTTCCAGTCCATTAGTGGTTAGTTACCCCATAGCAAGTTTGTCCCAAATAACTGTACTGGGTATTTTTTAATTAACATTTATTAACATTTTTATGATTAGCTGATTAACGTCAACTTTGTATGACTATTATGATCTTTGCCAAAAATGGGTGATGTGACAAATCGGAGTGAAATGAAGCCAAAACATTGTTGGATGTGTAGGTGTTTGCTTCTTAAGAGGTTATAAGACTAAATACTGGTAAATAATAATTAACCTGGCACTTGATACTCAGTCATATAAATGATTAGCATGAAAGTGAAACAAACACAAAACAAAACTCTGTTGTGTAAATTTTTGCCCACATTTACAGCGCTCCTCCTGAGCGAGAAGTCGCAGAGCCAGCATTCCCACCAGCAAAGTCATCAGGAGACACATTTTGCTGCCGCTCTTCTCATAATGAATTGAGGATAGACAGAGGATTTATGTGTTGGCTTTAGACTTGACACTCAATTGAGCTATATTTTATTATACAGCCCACATGTTGAAACCAGGAACACTACCCACAACCACTTAAAAAAAACTTATTGGCAGCTTTAAAGGCTCATATGGCCATTTTTACGTCTTTTACAATGAATCAAAGTCCTTCATTGTGTGAATTTGAAAGTTCTATTTGATGATTATTACAGTTTATCCTTAAGTGTTACGATTATTTTAATCACTTTTGTTTGAGAGCGTTTCCCCTCTGTCTCTTGATGTCGCTCTCGTAAGTATTTTACAATCATATAAACTGTAAAAAAATGTTTTATTCTTATAACACAGCTGTAACCTCCTGTTAGATCAAGGATTTTTCACAGGCATTGTAGTTCAGTGCAGAGACGACAAAAATAGTTAGGCAGTGGGAGTACGATGTCGCTGCATCCGTGCATGCTGCCTTCGGTTACTTGCTGCCGATCTTATTGTGCGTGCGTGTGTGTTTGTGTTGCTGTCTGTGCTTTAGTGGTTGTGCCACTTCTTTCGTGAGCCAAGGTGATACAGGAAAAAGCAACACAGTTTCTCAGTGCTGACACACACATGTGAAAGTGAGATATGTGACAGAAACAAAGCCTTATATGATGCATGAAACTCACCTTTGACCACTTACACCAGACTGTGGGTTGTCATTGTTAGTTCACGCATGATGCCTGTAAGAGACGACTCACTGCTGTTCTGGAGAGTTTCACGGGACCACTCTATTCACCGTAAGAAACCCGCGTTTACTCTTGTGTTGACTTAAATTTGACCTCATAAGTATCTCACTTCAATAATAGCATGAGTCAGATTTTCCTAATTTTTAAGTAGAAATAGCAAATGTGCTCAATTGATTGCAAGTAGGAGTTTTGAGTCATTTGAGTTCTGTCACGGCTGTGTCCTCCTGGTACATCTCTGCCCTCAGTAATTTTCCACTCTTCCGGCCTCTGCTTCACTCCTCCCCTCAGCCACGCCTCCTCATCAGCTCAACTCACCTCACCTGGTTTCACAGCTGCAGCTCATCTCATCAGCCTGGCATATAAGCTCCTCCAGTGCTCTCACTCTTTGCCAGATTGTTCTCTAACATGCGAGACTTTCCAGCGTTACTTCTCTGCCTGATCTCCTGGTGCCGACCCTGCCTGTCCTCGACCTGCTCTTCTCGCCTGCCTCCCAGTGTTTCGACCTGCCTTCTGCCTCCGACCTCGTGTTCAGCCTCAGCGTCTTCGGCATCTGCCTGCTCTCCTGGTATTGACTCTCTTGCCTGTCCCCGACCTGCTTTTCTCGCCTGCCTCCCAGTGTTTCGACCTGCCTTCTGCCTCAGACCCCGTGTTCAGCCTCAGCGTCTTCGGCATCTGCCTGCTCTCCTGGTATTGACTCTCCTGCCTGTCCTCGACTACTCTGCAGCCCTCACCCTACCGGGACCTCTGCCTCGTCTGCCTGCTGGCTTGGTTTTTGACTCCTACGCCTGTAAATAAAAAGACATTTTCTACTGTCCTCTAGCCTTGAGTGTTGCATTTGGGTTCCTCACACCCCTCGTCACAAGTTCCATGTACCAAAATAACAGTTAGTATCAATTATGATTTTTTATTTTCGGGGTCAGTTCTATTGTAGATGTACTGCCAAGTGTTTTCTTACCTATCTGGTTTATACATGTACATAATACTTGTTTTAGTATATTGCCTATTTTGAATGATTATGATTGGATCATTTTTATACTGGTAGTGACCTGATCTGAGGTAAAATGCGGAAACGGACAAGATTTAATCATGTTATCATTTACATTCAATTACATTCCTGTTGCTCATTAAACAGGTCAACTTGTCTGTGTAGCTTTAAAATATTTTTAAGACATTGACTGTTTGCTACATAGTTTGACGCTATTAATTGTTTAAAGGCACATCATCCAACTTATTGGGGCTCATAATATATACATAAATATATATTTTACTTTTCAGTGTATCTTTAACACTGACTCACTGAGTGAGTTGTGAAACCAGGTCATGTAATATGTGTTGACACACCAAGACTAACAGAAAACACAGGTCAGGTCCTCGCATTGGCCTGATATTGATGTAAGAGCCCTGCCGCTCGCTTCTGTTATTTGACCTGTTAGGAAATCTTTATCTCATTCTACCAATATCAAAATGTTGTTCGCTAGTATTTTTTCAAGGTTTTTGGCACAGCTAAGGCTCACAATATATAATTGTTCATACATTTGTTTGTGATAGTGGGAAAAAAAAAAGATTAATGTCCTGCAGTGCCCCATGGATGAACTGATGAGGTGCAGAGAGAGAGGGATGAGTTGATGCACTCAACTTGGTATCCTCACTTTCTGTATCCTTTCTTTCCCCGGAATGCCTCAGTGCAGCTCATGTCCTTTTCTGAGAGCGATTTCTTCTGTGAGAGGAATGTCAAGTGCCCATCTCGGCACATTTCCCCCCGTTCTCTTCTGTTTTGTTTTCTTACTTGCGCTTCACTCTCAATTTTTGCCTTTTTTTTCTCCCTCCATCACTTGCCTTCACAATCTTTGTTGTCCACTCCGCCTGGCTTCCCCTTTGCCTGTGCAGTTCGCTAGTGTCCTAGAAGCCAAATGTGTGTTAATATAAAAAGTCTTGTACTTGTGCGACCGTGGCTTTTCTTTTGTGTTGGTACTGGCCCAATGAGCGTCTGAGTGGAGAGGGATGAAGAATTGGAGGAGGGGGTGGTGCGGTGGTGGGTTGGGGTGGGGGGTGGGGGGGGGGGTAGTGTGAGGAGTAAAGGAGGGGGAGGAGACGTGGAGAGTCGTTTTATTAACGCGGAGACTCCCGCTAAAATTCAGGGAGTGCTGTTGCATCCAGCTGTTACTGGTTGCGCGAGGCTTCGTCGCCATGGCAACACAGCCCTTCGCGCCTGCTCAAGGTCGTTCATCCAGTTCTGAACTGAGCAGCATTCTGCACATAGGATGCATGCAAAGGGAGCGAGGGAGAGAGATGGGGAGGGGGGGCGGCGGGAGAAAGAGAAACAGAAGAACTACTTCAGAGTGACCAGTCTAAAGCCCTTTGGTGACACTGTGGTCAGTAAACATGGCCAACCCTCCCACCTTTGATACACACACACACACACACAGACACACACACACATGCACGTGATCACACCCTCACTGTTACTTTCTTCAGCAAAGAAACAAACAAAAAAGAACCTCTGGCCTTGGGGCTTGTAGGTTCTTTAGCCAGCTGATAAAATATTTAACTGGTCAGGGGGAGAGAGAGGAATACAGTGGCTGGAGATAAAGCGAGCAGCAGAGCTTGTCTTTGTATTTTCCTTTCTCTAATGGTGCATTGCTGTGAAGCTAACTGTGTCTCCTCTCCTCTCCTCTCCTCTCCTCTCCTCTCCTTTCCTAAAACACTAAAAAAAATCAAAATCTTGCTCATGCTGTATGTCTGTACTGAGGGAAATCAGACTGCGCTGTAAACACTAGCTGTAAATAGAGAAAACAGTACGTAAGGGTCCACAGCCCCGATCACATTCCTATGAGACTGCACATACAGGGATAATTGGAGCTAAACGTTAGGGCTGGCATGGCAGCATTGTTACGCTCACATGCTGGGATGTATTTGCATGCTTTTGCTAATTAGCAAAAAAAAAAAAAAGCCACAAAGCTGGTTTTGAGTACTGTGATGCTGAGTCTTTGGACAGATATCGTAACACTCACAGCATCACGACGCCACTATGCACTGTTGAAACTTTCCAGGTATGTATGTCATGAGCCCATCCAAGAATACTGAGTAATTGTGTCTAACGATTACTAATTTAATAACGACCCAGGTCTGATGGGTCAGAATTTCAACATGATGACAGGTGGTTAGTGCGGCTAGTGTCACGCCATCTCACAATCATATTAAATCCGATTACCAGCGATTAACTCCATCCTTGATATTTTGACAGGTTTCATGATAGTGCATGAAGAAAGAAATCCCGAGATCGGCATATTAGACGTCTGTATCTCTCACAGCTGTTTATGGGCAACTGTTTTTGGTTGATGACGAAAAACTTGACCTACTTTTACGTCACAATGTTTAACTTTTGGCCAGGGGCACTCAAAATTAAACTGTGCAAGCCAACCCCCCTCCACCCCCCACCCCCAAGGAATGTGACTTGCATGTTGTTGCTTTGCAAACAGATGAAGGTCAGATAACAGAGCACCACTGTCAACGTGTGTTACAGATGAGCACTTAGCTACCTACTCACTGATCATGTAAAATCATGTAAAGGAAACATGTGCTGGTGCCTAATATGGAGGGAGGGTTTTTTTTCCCCCTTTCCTCTGTTTTTCCTCTGTGTGCTCTCCACGGAGTGCACGCAGAGTTCAGCCGGATTTTCACAAGCCAACACAGTCGCCATTCTCTGGAAGCACAGCGAGAAATCATGTCACTTTTTCTGCTCCGTGACGTGATGGGGTTAGGCAGCCATGTGTGTACATTGTTTTAAAGAGCGTTAGAGAAAACACAATTTGTCACTTTATTTTGTAAGGACCGAGAATAGAAGAGCTGAACTTTAGGAGGAGGAGGAGATTGGGTTCACGTGTTTTTTTTTTTTTTACTGCTTTAAGGTAATAGATGCTTGTTAAAGACGTCCTCAGAGGTGCGGGTGTGTGTTTAAGAAAGGGGGTTCTGTTTTGTTTTACTTATTTTCCATTGTAAAAATTCAGTTTATGCGTTTTAGAGCTCCTTAACATGCCTGCGCACACACACGCGCACACACACACATACACACATGCACATTTATGGGGTAGGGGTTGAGGTAAACGTTACCAGCTGCGGCACAGTGTGCAAGTGGTTTCAACTTTATCTGAACCCGGCTGTTATGTGACCACCTCCTCAACTTAATTCACTTCTGTCCTGCCTTTCCCTCAGCTGCCACACCTCCTATATAACTACAATATCCTCCACCCAACACACACACACATATATATATGAAACAACCAGAGCCATCCATGAGCTCTTCTTTCTCTATAGTGTCATCGGCAGCAGCATCACTCATCTCAGAATAGTGGAAGAGCACTTCAAGGTCCGCTACCCCCACCTCGTCACCTTGGTGAGGGACGCAAGCTGTCCAAGCAGGCTTCATGTGATTGGCTGCCCCTCTGCCTCCCCTCTGAGGCCACACTGTTAACGCAGTGATGTCACAAAGGCATGCATATATGTACCTCCTGTTGAGCTCAGTTGCAACATGCTGTAAACTACAACAACACAATTTTCAGTAGAATATGATGATGGCTCAGTTGTTTATTTTACTTTCTGGATCTCCAACACTCGTCCTCATTAAGTTGACACAAAACACAATTATAAAAAGCAGCAGCAAAACCAAATATGACTTTGCAGGTATTATGTTAACAAGTTCAGGCAACAAGTGGATACATACGTTCAAAAAATTACATAAAACGGTAGAACTTTACTACTTAGGCACCTGCTTCCTTTTCTCATAAACAATGTAAATGAATTGATTAGAACACTTTCATTAAATATTGTTCAATATGAAACTCTTTTAGTTCTTTCGGGCTGATTCCAGTATTTTGGTGATTTTCAAACTCAGAAATCTCAAAAGTTTATTCAGAAAATAAAGCAAAAAAAAAAAAATCGTGTAAATAGCTTGTTGATGAGAGACTTCAGAGGTCATTGGCAAGACTGGGTGGAACTGTCCGGCTACTGTGACTGTAATATCCACTATGTGTGTGTGTGTCTTGTATATTCCTACGAAAGTACTTGATAAGTATGACCTAGGAGATTTTCAGAGCATGCAAGAAAGACGCAGGCAAATCGCTGAATTTCACATTCTGATGTGGACCGAGCAGGGTTGCTACCTTTAACCATCTATTTCTGCCAAGCCAGGAAGTGAAAGAAGCCCTCCATGCTTAGGCCTCAGCTCAAGCAGAGCGAGCGTCTTTGGTTGAATCAGCTTTGCCTCTATAATGCCCCACCCACCCCTCACATTTTTTTTACACTGTCTCCCGCCCTCACAATAGATCTGTTAGCCCCGTGAGATCTGAGTGGTAGTAAACAAGCAGTGACATCCTCATGCCTTTGTTAGAGGAAGTGGGCCAGAATTTAAATATTGATTTGATGCAATACAAGACAAGATTATTGTACATCTTGTGTAACTCTCTTTCTGTAGCTTTTTATGGCCATTATTTCTCCATATGTAGCTGTTTTCCAGAAAAAGGTTCTGCTTGCTTGATGCGTTTCTGTGCATGCCCCTGCAGCGCAGTTGGGCATCGGTTTGTTAGATTTGATGCCGGGAATGAAATATCATCTCCTGCTGGACTCCATTGCCCACTCAGGTAACAGTCAGGTGAGCAGCCTCAGCTTTCCTGCAGATCTACAAGTCTGCTCATGTTGGCTTTGAGTTTATCAGGCCCGACGAATGGAAGACTGACTGACAGACTGTTGACATCCCTGGTAACATTTGGGTGCAGGATGCTTTGAGAAACACTACCTTTTCCTTTCCAACAATTTTGGCCAATCAACTGACTGACGACTAGAGCTGAGCTGCTAGTATATCAATCATTAGTTGTTGTTGTTGTTTTTTGAGGACCATACTATTAATTTATCTGTAGTAAATAATTTAGGCCTGTTTCTGGGAATTGGTGTAAAAGAAAAAGAAACAGAAAAAAACTGTGTCCGTGAACTGGTCACATTTCAGTCCCAAGAAAGTTTAACCAGATCACCATTTGAAACATTGACCCAATGTTACTTCATTATTTAAAAGATAGTGATGTACACAAATCATTGAAAGCACCAGAAAGACAAACAACTGTTGGGATGTGTTAGGATGATTGTATAGAGTCCAATTATCAGTGTGGTTTCATGAAGTCAAAGGCAGAGACCAGCAGGCAGGCAAACAAAAACCAGAATCGAAAGACTAAACAACGCTCAAGGAAAAGGTTTCCACAAAAACATGCAAACAGCCACAAAAAAACAAAACCAAATACAGAGCATAGGTGAGACACAGGTAACAACAAGGCACGATTTGGCGCAGACTGGTCGACATGCTGGGCTTAAATACCCACTGACTAATCAGAGCAAATAAGGATCAGGTGTGCTCACAAGACGGAGGGAAACAAAGGCAGGAAGTAGGAGGGTGGAGTCAGAAGCACACGTCAAACTAAAAAAGAAAACAAAAAACACATGACACCACCACGTTGTCAAAATGTAGACAAAAGCACACGTTACTTAAACAGCAGAATCAATTTAGTTATTGTTTTAGTGTTAGTACGACGTTCAGTTTGGGAGCAGTAATAAATTCTAATCCGGTTATGAATGTTGTATTAGTGACAAATGTCGTTTTTAAATTGATGTTACATGTGGGTTTTTTTTTAAACATGGCGAATGACACATACGTGCACACACTGTATGTGTAAACTGTCACACATTGGTGACAGGTCTCCAGTAAGGGCCTTGTGGAGGCTACGTGGTAGCACAGCACGATCTCTCTCTCTCTCTCTCTCTCTCTCTCTCTCTCGCTATCTCACCACAGCTAAAAATACACCATGGGGGGGGGGGGGGGGGGGGGGGGGGGGGGGCATGGAATGGTTGGAGGGAAGTGGAGAGGGGAATGTGGGCATGACTGGTTGAGAGGGAGCAGAGCAGGAAAACAACAATCCAAGGAAGGGAAAGGGTGAGCGGAGGTGGACAGAGGGAGAGGAGAGGTGCTGCAAGGGAAAAGAAAACAAGTCATTAATAATTTACCTGGAGGACACTTCTAGTTCGACCTTTAGATCTGGTCAGTGGTGTTCAGCGAAGAGCAAAGTGTTTTGCAGGCTGTGGTGTAGTGTTGCGAAACTCTTTCACATGATCCGTCTGCAGTGCACAGTCGAGAAGTCGTTGTACGCAGCAACTGGCCAGGTGTGCTTAGCCGACATTCACACCCAAAATAGCATTAGGAGGGAAAAAAACGGTCCCAGCAAGAAAAAGAAAAACGATCCAGGAAGGACATTTGAAGTGAAACATTAATGTTTGGGAGCTGCCAAAACATACAATAGTACTCTATGTTGATTTTAGAACTGTGGGAAGTTATCACATCAAAAATAACATCCTCCCTCGTGATGAATTTGAAGTTTGCATAACGGTTGCCTGGTTCTATTATGTAAGCAATTTATAGTGAATCGGTGTGTTTTATTTTTTGTTCCAATATGCTAATCTATAGGGTCGATTTCCGTCACATCTGCCGTCAAGCGAGCACATGCTTATCTATGGGAAAACATAAAAGTGGGTGGCTTGCTACCATTTCCTGCAAGTAGTACTTTACTTTACAGTAGTTAGATAACGATGACAAAAACATCCATTGATGGAGGGCAATAAAGTTAGCATATACAGGAAGTGTAAATTAATTATTTTTATTGCTATTATTTTTTATTGCTATTATTTATTACCATTTATTACCTAATTTTGGAAGGTCTCTCCTCTTGCAACTTTCAGAACATCAGATTTTAAATGTTAAAACTATTGATTTGATAAATACATTTTTGAGCTCTTATTTCAATTTGGACAATCCATTATATCTCACTCGGTGATCACGGGATTTTTTTCTCCTGACCTGAGAGAGCGTGGAGAGGAATTTCTGTCTTCCCAAGAGGTCAGTTGAAACTTTGTAACAACAAAACGTTTCAAGCATATCAAACCCTTAAGTCACGGCTTGGTCAACGGCGATCAAAGTTTTCATTGCATAGCATTTTGTAATATAGCAGAGACAAACTGTGGGTGTTGCGAAGCTGCAGAGAATCAAGCTTTGATGCAGAATCACAATCACTAGACAGGAGTTCTAATTAAAGATGTTTACTGCATTCAGAAGTAGTGTTGGTTTTATAGTCCCCTTGTGTTTTCTATGGTGTAAGATATCTCAGATATTAAAAAAATAATCTGGGCACATGAGACTTTGTTCAAAATAAAATTAGCCCGTGTCAGTAGGTTTGACTGTTGAAGCAGGAAAGTGGTTGAAGAAGTAGCACACAGTTTTTCCTTACTTATTTCATTCTTTGCATTTATATCTGCTGGGTCTCTCCATCAGTGTTATTTATCCCTCTGACACGACATTAGATGCACATATATTTAACTCTGACTCGTTAGGACTCATTTGTGACTGCTCTGCATTTAACCTTTGTCCTGACACGCTCCAGCTACACAAAAGAATAGAAATATGGCCAGAGGAGTTGAGGGGGTTGGGCAACTTGTTGCTGTGCCATTACCATTCTAGGAAAAACACTGCGCAGTGCACTTTTAGAGTTCGTATTTACCAACAAAACAAACCGAGGCCCCCGGATAAGGGCTAGGGATGCGGTAATGCTAATTTTATTCCTCAAGCTTCACAGCTTGAGTTTGCGTCTCTTGCACAAAAGACAGAAAAGAAGGCAGTGAGGAGGGTTGGACGAGAGAGTGGGGATGGTTTTTGGTTTTACTGCCACTGGGAGGGTGGGGGGTGGGGGGTGGGGGTTGAAGCAGCGAAAGAATGGGCAACGCAATTGACATTGTTACATTTCAGGTGTCATCCGAAGAGTCCGTTTACTGTAAAACCTTACACGTAGGGTAATGCTGACACCTCTCCCCTTCCTGGCACCTTTGTCAGTTAAGACGAGTGTTTAAGAATTCTGAATTCCCATATTTGCGAATTTCATCTGAATAACAGAAAGCTCTGACCAATCCTGACAAAGACCTGACCTTATTCCACATTCTTACTTACTTACCGTATTTTCCGGACTATAAGTCGCAGTTTTTTTCATAGTTTGGCCGGGGGTGCGACTTATACTCCAGTGCGACTTATGTGTGAAATTATTAACACATTATTATATCCATTTGACATTGGATTCAAAGACAATACTTGACAATGGAATGATTTTTGGCCCGTGTTGATAATTGAATTGATAAAACATTGGCGACGTAGAAGAGGAAGCGCTGCATCTTCTACCTCCTGAGTTAGCGGAGTTGTTTGAAAGTGACACCGAGGATGACGATCTCATTGGATTTAGTGATTTGGAGTGACACGAATGGTTTGGTAAACGTGTTAGCATTTTATTTATGCTATAGTTATCTGAATAACTCTTAATATGTTATGTTAACATACCGTTCTTAGTTCGTTGTTTATGTGTCATGTAACGTTAGCATACCGTACAATTGTTCAGCCTGTTGTTGCCTATATTCTATTTTTATTTTAAATTGCCTTTCAAGATGACATGTCTGTTCTTGGTGTTGGATTTTATCAAATAAACTTCCCCCAAAAATACGACTTATACTCCAGTGCGACTTATATCTGTATTTTTCTTCTTTATTATGCATTTTATGGCTGGTGCGACGTGTACTCCGGAGCGACTTATAATCCGGAAAATACGGTACTAATAAATTTAAGCAGCAGCTTTATCAGCAGAGCCAAACAGCTTGAATCCTGGAATATTACACATATTTCCTTTATAAATGACTAAAACAGGTTGTTGAATTTTGTTTTGCTTGTTTTAATGCTTGTTTTAAATTTAATGCTTGTTTTAAATTTTCGCAAACGTAGTAGCTTTGCTAAACACCCTCTCAAAAGCCCATTATAGAAATACTCACTACAGTTTCAAATTGGTTAAAATATGAGTATTAGACACTAACGGTACTTGTATCACATTTTCTAATACCACGTGCATTCATATTAAAAACATTGAGGAAATAATTGTCCTAAAGCTGATAATCATCTGGCTGTAAAATCCAATAGAGATACCAGGTCAAAGGTTTTTTGTCTGTATCTCGATACTTTTCAACTTCCGCCTCAGACCCACTGGTCCTTTTTTAATTCTTTTAATAGGGGTTCCCAAATTTCTGTACATGTACTTGTACACATATTTATGTTTAGAAACAGATATACAGGGGGTCCTCGAGTTACGACGGAGATCCGTTCCTGAGAATGTGTCGTAACCGAATTTCGACGTAAGTCGGAACATACATTCATATGTAAGGTAAATACTAAGTTGTGCCAGATGTCGCTATAACACCACCCTACAATAAGAGTTTACTGTGGTGAATTGCCATTTGTCCCTCTTGACCCTCTTGACACACCGTAAGGGTTGATATAGCGAGTGTAATGAGCATTTCCTTTAGATTTCTGATATCAACCGTGTAGACCCTGTGTTGTGAATAAACCTACGGTATTGCCACGATCCCGAACGCATCTGTGTCCATGTGCATCTCCTTACTGGCTGCCGCTGCCCCCCCCCACCCCCCCCCACCCCCGCCAGCCGTCCATTCCACATAAGTAAACACAAGGCAGAGTAGCCTAGCTGTGCTGTGGAGGTGCTGGAGAGCCGGCAGGCGCGCTGAGAGACAGAGAGAGCGCTCACCAACTAGTTCCCGTGCGAAGTCTGTACGTATTTACGGGGCATAAGTAAACACAAGGCAGAGTAGCCTAGATGTGCTGTGGAGGTGCTGGAGAGCCGGCAGGCGCGCTGAGAGACAGAGAGAGCGCTCACCAACTAGTTCCCATGCAAAGTCTGTACGTATTTACGGAGCAAACCGCTTAAGCCGAAACAAGGAAGTTCATGGGAGATGTGTCGTAACCACGAAAACAACGTCACTCGCCACTGTCGTAACTTGAGGACCCCCTGTATACTTTCCTAAAAAAAAGGAGTAAATACAGGAGTATATATTCGAATTTAAAAAATTTGACATTGGATTCACAGACAATACTTGACAATGGAATGATTTTTGCTGTTGGATTTTGGACCGCTGATGGGATTTGTTGGTAATAAGAACTAAAAATGTACAATATCGTCAGACTTCGATCCAGCTGATTTGAAGTGAAAGGCAGAAGCACAGCGTCTGTGGAGATATAATCAGCTACAGGTGGACGGTGGAGTCTGCTCTGTCTACAGTTTATACCCACGCACTTGTGAAAGCCTGCTGCTCTCATGTATGTGTGTGTGTAGGTGTATGTGCTTACACGTGTGCATTACCATGCGCCTGCACATGCGCCTGCATGCACCTTATTATCGCAGTCAGGTAGATGAAGGAGTAGGATGGGAGCAATTGTGCAGTTGATATGGGGAGAATAGAACAACAGGGAGCTTCTTCAGCGACTGTAGCTGTTAATTAATCACACACGCACACACAAACTCAGACAGTGATGAAGAGGCGATGGGAAAAAAATACACACACACATGCGCGCACACGCAATCATGGTCTAGTCTCCTCACAGGAGGCTTGAAGCCATTCTACTTACTGTCTCCCTGCTCGCTCTATTTGCAGTGCCACCCCTCCCCTCTCTAATGCTATGATCTAACTGCAGCCTCCTCCCCCTTCATAGATACACACTCTCTCCACTTTTGCATGCCCACACACACACTCTTGCACACAGGCACACAAGCACACAAACAAGTGCTCACAACCCTATGTTCAGCACACTGGCAGAATGTGGGTGTGTCCCTGCACTTGGTCTGTGAGCGTTTATGTGAATGTTGTTTTGATCGAGTGGCGTATGGACTGTGGACTCCAGTGTCAGTGCTGTAGTGTGCGTTGTTCACCCTCGAGGAGAAGCTGTTGATCTTGTGTGTGAGGAAAAGAAACAAAAATGAAGGCTCGTTTTTTCGTTTCTACAACTGGGTCTCAGTGTTGTCGTCTGATCAGTGGCTCTCATAGAAACAAGAAGTGGGGACCACAGTGTGGAAAAGGGGGAATAACAATAAAAATGAAAACCAAGTTGAAAATGGAATAAAGTGTGAGTTGGTGGAAAGGCAGAGGCGAGTTTCAGATCTTTACAGTCAAATTCTCCGAGTGGGTCAAAGTTTCCCCCCCCCGCAGCCAGAGACGCGCTCTGATTGGCTGCAGAAAGGTGAAATTAAAACCACGGTAAACTTTTGACCCCGCAGGAACCGGGAGAGGAACCGCCCATCGCTGTGGCGAGAGTGAGCTTCTCCCTCCTTCCCCGGCGCCGCTCTCCCACCAGCTTTACCCCTCCTCCTTTCGCCGATCCGTCTCACTTTCTCTCTGGCTCTCTATCTGGCATACATCCTTTCATCCCCTGTTAGTCTGTCACTCGCTCTTGTTTTTGCTCTCTTTCAGTCTGAACCGTCTCTCCGTTTCAAACCCCTCCTCTATCTCCAGCTCTCCTGTGCTGTCTCTCTTTTTCCCGATGAATTTGTGCCTTGCTGCATATAGCCTGATGAGAGGGAGGGAGGGAGGGAGGGATGGAGGCACAGAGCAGGGAAGAGCTGGGGGAAGGGTATAGAGAGGAAGGAGACCGCCAGAGAGAGGGGGATGGGAGTGGAGACAGAGGAAGAGAGGCAGTAGAAGAAGAAGATGCAGGGGGAGCAGCGCAGGAGGAATCGAAGTATTCTTTATTGTGCGCTGCACAAATTGCTCCCTGTTAGAGTGCGAGTAAGAAAATCTAAAGAGGGGTGAATGTATAAATAGACGTGTAAGTGTGGCCCTGACTAAGATCTGCTGAGCATCAGGGCGGGGAGAGCCCATTTTTACTGCTAATGCACATCAAACGACTCTGGGTGTGTGTGTGTGTGTGTGTGTGTGTGTGTGTGTGCACGTGCGAGCATGCATGCATGCACATAGACACACAGGCTTGCAGCTGCATTCAGCCATTAGCGATCTCTTAACCACATGGTGGGGTGGAGAAACGTCTACTGTAATTGCTGTTGCTGGAAGTCATTTCGCTGTCTTCCCCTTGTTGTACTGCACACGTGTACGCGTGAACGTACAGTAGCCGTGGTGCTTGTCATCATGTGAGGCGCCGCGTGCATCCCAGGGATGCATCGGTTGTAGTATTTTAATGCGATCAAAGGAATCTTTTTTTTTGTTCAGGTTCAGCTCTAATTGGAGTCGAGGGTGTGTGTGTGTGTGTGTGTATGTGTGTGTGTGTATATATATAGATATATATCTATATATATAGATATATAGATATTTATTTATTTATTTATTTATTTTTTTGTGCAGGGAGTTAAGAGGGGAGGCTGTGGATGTTATTGAGTTAACCAGACAGAGGCAGAGGGAGGGAAAGAGGGAGGGAGGGATGGAGAGCCGTGGGAGCTGAGAGACTGGCTTGATAGACGAGTGGATGAGGTCTGCACTGAGCCTGTGTCTGCCACACAGTGGGCACCATATGGTCCTGTAACGTACGGAGCATACGTCAAGTTTGTCTGGCCTCCCCAGAACATAACTTCTTTCCTCTTTTCTTCTCTGGTCCCCTGTCCTCTCCTTTTCCCTCCCTCCCCTGCATCTTTCCAGCCAATTACTCTACCCAAGAGACAGCCCATTAGATAAAACACACACACGCGCACACACATGCACACACACGCATCCCATTAGGTAAGGAGCGCCCCACTGACATGCACCCGCACTATCCTCAAGATGCGAGCCACCCCCAGCACACACTTTCGTCCACACGTACACACACACACATACACACAGTTAGATAAGGGCCCCATCCCCCCTTAATGGGAAAGAAGATTGATACCGACAGAAAACTAGATTTCTCAAGATATCGCTCTGGCCCTGCTTCCACTCTAAATATTTAAAAGCAACCATGTTTTTTTGTGCCCCCAGTTGCATTGTCATAGAATTGTTGATTTTCTCAGATGCTAATGTGACTTTGCTCAGCACACAGAGCAGCAGCTGCAGCAGCACAGCACAGAAGCGAATGGGGAGGGGGGGGGGGGGGCGGAATGT
>JAFBJQ010000267.1:436407-498373 GCA_016785345.1 Trinectes maculatus
GGGGGGGGGGGGGGGGGGGGGGGGGGGGGGGGCTGAATGTACAGTTGATGTGCCTTGACGCTGATGCGTGTGCAAGCCAATGCCAGCTGATTTGTGATTGGGGAGTATCTCTGTCATATGTTCTCAAGGTGTGTTGGCTTTTCTGCAGCCGACTGTGTGTTTGTTTGTGGGTGGTTGTGCATGTTGCCATGCAGTTTCTCTGCCTCTCTGGCATGTGCTTTTGTCTGTGGGAGTGATGGATGGCAGGCAGGCAGCTAATGTGATTTAGATGCTCCGCCAGGAGAGTGTGTGCACGCTCGTTTGTGTGTGTGTGTGTATGTGTGTCCCATCCATGTGTGTGCAACTGAATCTGCAGTGTATGTGTGTATCCTCCTCCCTCCTGTGCGCCCTCCTCTACTCTTCCTCTACCCCCCCCAACCCCACACACCTCATTTTTTTTCCTGTGCTGTGCAGTTTTTTGGACCGAGTAAATAAACAGAGGGAGGAGGGGGAGGCGAGGGAAGGAGGAGGGGGAGGCGAGGGAGGGAAGGAGGGAGGGAAGGCGGGTGTTTATATGTGTTGAATCTGCTCCCTCACTGTTACCACAGAGAAAAGGAGCGTCAGGAAGGAGGTGCGAAGGAAAGTAGAGGTTGAGGAGAAGACGGTGTTCTCGCGCTAAGACCCCACTGATGGCTTATTGTGAGCCAATTAGGCCCCATTCCCACTAAGAAAGTCTCACAGCTCGTTTGCTCACACACTCACTCGTCATCACGCACTTGCATCAGCAGCAGGGGAAGAGGTGCTCTTTCTCCTGGCAGCAGTGAAGAGCTTGGGTTTTGTATGCGACGCAATTATCTCGTGAGGAGAAACACATTTACACTGACATACTGTTCTTTCACACTAACCCCCCCGCTCGAACTTCCTTTTCACCTTCCGCCGACTTTCATGACTTCTGCTGACTTTTATATCGACCTTACAAAGTTAAAATACTTCAAATACTACTTTTCTGTATTTTATATTAATCAATCAGCAGTGATGTGGTGGGGTCTTGACCCACCACCCCCTACCTATGCATCCTTAATGACATGAAGTACAATATGAAAAGTGTACATTCGGAAAAGTAGTAGTCATTTTCTGACTATAGTATTATATTTAGTTTACTTCACTGATGATCCTAGCTGGTGCAAACAGTTTCACAGGGAAGTACATACAATTGCCATTACTCCGCTATATCTTTACAAATGTTGGCTGCTTATTAACGTTAACGTCATATTTGTAATCTTCATTATTCGCATGGAGAAATTTCTCCATGAAAACAATACTTTGGCCACGTCGCTCTGCACAGTGACGTTCAAAAAAATTCCAAGCCACAATCCCTCTTGTTCATGGAGGTGGAGTTTTTTTTAATCTAACTGAGGAGGAGGAAAACATCGCCCTCTCATGTTACCTCCTGCTTTCATGTATTTTGCATTTAAATCCTAAATTACAGAGTAACTACTCCTGGTTGCCAGTTCATGAAGTACACTTCACTAAAACTAATGGCGTCAAATCCACCAGTCGAGCAATAAGCCCTACTCTGATGGAGTTTAATGCGTTCACTTTTAGTCGGAACTGATTCGAGGCGGTGTTCATTGGTCCGTGCGATCATTTTGGAGCATGAAGTCAGTGGTACTGCTTAATTGCCCTGCATTTGCGTTGCATATTGTTTCTGCTGTGAAAAGAGGGAAACGCTGACTGCTGCACTGGCAACTGACTAACGGTCAGAGGCGTGGTTAGAGATGAGGGGGGAGTTTTATTGATTGACCTGTTCCACTAATTAGGCCTGAACGGTCTGGAAAAGTAGCCACCTCCACAGCCTATGGCCTCATTGTGCCTGTGCTAAGAGACTTTAGAGAAAGGTCTAGTTCCACCCCCCCAATTTTTATTTCTTTTTATAGTGACTGCTTCTCTGCAATTCCACTTTTTAATAACTCTACCCCGCGAGGCCAGTAAATGTGTAATTTACTCACTGTAGTGACAAGAATGTTTTAGGTATTTTCTCAAACTCCATTCACATAAAACTTCACTCACCCTCTTAGATATGACAGCGTCGTCTCCCAGCTCATTGCTAATTACCACTATGTTATGATAATGCACCAATGATGTTTCCAGTGAGGCACTTTAATTAACCGAGACAGGTTTAACTGTTAGTCGGATGCAAATCACATGTGAACAGTCGATAAGTCTCTCTCTCTCTCTCTCACACACACACACACACACACACACACACACAGAGTCGGTAAATGTTTGGCATTTGGCATTTAGTTCAGCTGAAGGTAAGGAATAAGAACACGTGTGTTTTACTGTCCTTATCTTATCAAGGATAGTTGTTGACTCCGCGCCATTACTGTCATCGCTTGAAAACACCAGAATGCGTCCTTCATACTGTTTAGCCAACCCTTACTACACCACTGCACCCCACCCCACCCCGCCATCCCCTCCACACACATATGTGCAGCACGTGGTTGGGTTCAAATAGAGTTGCAAGAGATGTTGTTGACAACACAAGCTTTCTTGGTCAGGGTTTGACTGAAATGCAAGATTACGGATCGTCTTAACTCAAGATCTTCATGGAGATAACGCGGAGAAACTCACATCTGCTCCGTGACATTCGCACATTAAGTTACCGCGCACAAAAACACAGTGTCAACATTGACACTGCGAGCGACCTGGTCGACCTAGAGGGACAGGTTGCACTTCCACTGCCGGGTCACAAAGTTTCGACAGCGAAAAAGAACCAGTGTATTTACTCGGAGTACATCAGACAAATGCAATGTGATTTGGCAGTAAATGCACTGAAACTTCTTTTTTTTTTCGCCAACCGCCGTTAAACAATAAGCTGAAACTGAGCTGAAGGGAAAATCTGACTTGATGATTGGAGAAACACAATAAATGTAAATGCTTCCATACAGAGTTTGAATGGTTTCGACAGCGGCTTCTTTTGTCTCCCGTTTGTGTATACTTCAGCATTAACACACCACGGGCTGTTTCAGTGTAACTATAAACCTGTTTTAACATTTGTCCTGAGGGATCTGAACATGAGTGGACAGCTCTATGTACACACAGGGAGTGGACCCACCAGGGTCCGATCACTAAGACCACATTGGGTGGCGTTCTGGTCGCTCATGTGGCCACATTCTCTTAACCCTGTAAACACAAATCCTGGGCCACACAGAAGGTCTGCGAACTGAAACTCTGTGGCTACAGCTACAGTTTCCTGCACCAAAAGTTTTACAACACATTTTAACGCTCAGTGTTTCCCATGCATTGAATTAGCTATGGCCTCCACCGCAATATGATCACTGACTGCCACATTTGGATTGTTTGTGTGTTGTTTTCTTCAAAAGGTTTAAATCGTAATTAATTGTAAAACAACACATTAATTAAATCAACCGCTCCTCTTTCTCTCTCTCTCTCTCATTCATAATTTGCTCTTTGCAAAAAAATACATGCAGAAATGTGCTTTTCTGCTGCGCAAATATGCGTGTGTTTGCCTATAGAATGGAAAAGGCGATCTGATCTGAAACGTATCCTATTGTAATGTCATCACTTAGTCGTGTCAGCTCTCAAGCCCTTATTTCTGTGTCAGTGCACTGCAGACTGTAAGTTGTGAGTTGAATTAAAAATCAATAACATTATGTCAATCCAAAATCTCTAACATCATATCAATAACAATGATATCTGACAATTGTGGACAATTTAACTAAGAACATAAAACAATTTCAAACCAATGTCGAGGACCACGAGTGAGTGTGTGCAGTGATCCCCTTATTTTTTTTTTTTTATCTTTTGATCTTCCAGTGTGGTCTTATGGCCTGTTTTATTACACATTGCAGTGTGAGCCTGTACTGAAAGCAGATGTTGCACTGTAAAGCCAATATAAAGTGGCCTTGAGCTATTTTTACCAAAAAAAACTTATACATAAAATTTCCTTTATTGCCTTCTATGGTCACTTCGTTTCATTTTCACAGTTTTGTCCCTCCTGTGTGCTGAGTCGGCCACCTTTGTGTGCTGTCACGTGGTACTGCGAGTTTGGTTTCCTCTACCTACTTGGAAAGGATGAGTCACGCGGACGCCTCTTCCCCTTTTTTGAATATGTAAATGCATGTTTGACAGCAGCCTATGGCAGACACACCCTGAATGGCCGGGCGCGTTTTAGCCGAAGACCTGCTTTCTTTCATCCTCCATCTCCCCTCAGCCAGAAATGTGAAGGTTCGGCTGGTTATGCGGAACTGATCTAAAGATGGAAAGTTCCCGCTGTTTGTCTCTAATCCAAATAGCTATTTGTTTTAGTAGTGAGTAGTTAAGAACAATATAACATCAGAGCACTACTTAACAGCAAAGAAAAGAAAAGGGGGGTGTGGATGGTGCAGACTGGCACTTTTTGTCCAAACTAAAAAAGCAACACTCTTGCACAAGTTCCGTTTGAGACATTGCTGGGCGGCAGAGAATGGCTCCCCTCTTTGGTACCCCCTTGTCTGTGGGGGCGAGCTTTGGACTCCAAGTTTTTTATTTGCCTCTGTGGTCTGATCTGGGTTTTTTTTGGGGGGGGGGGGGGCGGGGGGGGGCAGAGACAGAGTGAAGCAAAACGAAAGCAGAGTCAAGTACACACACACTCTCACTCTCTCTCTCTCTCTCACACACAATGTACTTTTATGCGTTCTTCACTGTGCCGTTGTGTATGCTGGCTAACTCACACAATTTCCCTTATTCACAGTCTTTACACAAGACAGATGCAGAGAGGGAAAGACCTGGTAGAGAGAGAAAAGAGGGGATGAAGAGAGGGAAGAGAGTGAAGTTGACATCGGACAAACTTAAGGACCTGCTGAAATTCCGTTTGGAGTTTGATCAGTCACTTCACTGGTCCTTTTGGTTGGATATGACTGTTTTTTCACAGTGTATCCAATGCTAATTTGATTTAGATCATTAAGCCGTTGTGTATATTTTCATAAAACTGCAAACTTGGTCCTGGATGGGTTATTGCATTTTGGATCCAGTACCTGTTTGATACCTGGATCCATGAAACTCATGTATAAACACAGAATCATGGTTAATAAGTTAATATGTATTATATTTACATAACGATACATCCCATAAGGTTAGTGGCTTCTGAATGTGCAGCAACAACGCATTGGTAACCGGCTGCAATGATTGTGCTTTATGCACAGTTGCCGCAACAAGACAAAGACGCGGTCGCGTAGGAAATAAATTGTGTTGCGCCGATCAAACACGAGAGCACAAGCATTCATCCGGTGAAAGGACGTGGGCTTGTTTAGATCTCCATTCACAAGGTATTGAATAGCAGGAGATAAACAGACACTTTGAAAGGTGGAGAGCAGGCTGTAAAAAGGCCTTGGCGACTGCAAGCTTAACACTTTTCTATTGACTCAACCTCTGCATCTTAAGCTCACTCACACTGCTTGTATGTTTAAGGCTTTACGCCAGAATGAGCAGTGCCACGTGGTGCTAACATTACGTTCACGCCGGTGTTCATGGCTGTGTCAAAGTGAGCACAGTGAGCAGTGATGATTGCGCTGAAGAGTCTCTTGTCCCTGCTCGCTGCCGCCACAGAGAGCTACTCTTTATTTTTCTCCTACTCTTGCATAAAAAAATGGAGTTCTTTTTTTTCATCACGGCCAAGCAATAAATTCTTCCTTAAGCAGCCGCTCTCTGGCTCTATTTTTCTCCCCTTCCAATTAATAGGAAACACATTGGTTGAAGGAGGGTCTTTGTTGGTGCACGAGGGTCCATACATCACCTAAACTAGAGCACGCACCCCTCCACCTCCTTCCCACCCTGTCTCCGAACACACACAGCCCCCATCTGCTCCCGATCATGGGTGCAGCCAGCGGTCAGGTTGTTGACGATAAATGGTGCACAGGCACGTGCTACTACACACACACACACACACACAACATAGGCATGTTAGGCATTAATTCAGACACACACTCCAGCAAAAGTGGGAAATGTGTTCTCTGAAACAATGCTCTCTTACATCCTCTTTATAAAAAAAGAAATTGAACCTACTTTCTCTCATCTACGCACACACACACACACACACACACAAACTCAGACGTGCGCACATACATACACAAAAACACACGCTCAGGCAGCACAGTGACAGCTGAACATGAGACATCCTGGCGGCGTGTCGCACTGATGACAGGGTGTCATGGAAACGCCCAGCGTTTTCCATGGTTACACACTCTTAACCCCCACAGGATACTCTCATGATTGTGCAGACTGAACACTTGAACTACTACAAGTCAGCCTGTCCAACACACACACACGCACACACCCACACTGTTTCTTATTAGGATCCAAATGGACGCAAATTAGCCTAATATGTGCTTTTGGGATTAAAGCGATAAATCAGCCCTAATAGTCTGTTTTCTTACTCCTGCACAGAGTCCATTAAGCGTGAGAGATATTTGACAATAAAGTTTATTTGATGTTTAAATCTGGTTTTGTGGATCTGAAAGCGCATTAAGTGGAAGAGACCTTTTGTATTTAGAGTGAATTATTGATCACATGCTTCGTCACTTTCAAGTTTCGACCACTTGGTTTCCTGTCTAACTTGTGTCTCAACATCCCCTTTAACGTGTTTCGTGTGTGTGTGTGTGTGTGTAGCTGTTTGTAGGTGCGTGTGGTTGGCCTGCCTGTGGGAGCAAACTGTGTGTAAATGCAAATTCATAGGAGCCACGACATGTTTGCTCCGTATGTGTGCACCCATAATAAAGACAAAGGGCCACAGTGAGGCACGGTGGCTCCCTCACACTTGCTTCTGCTCATTAAGCTGTTAATGCAGCTTCCTGTGCATGTGTCTTCAGGGCTCTGATTAATAATGCAACTTGCTATTGATTAATCACCTGAACAAATGTGCACCGTTGAGCTTTACTGTTAACCTTTTTGTCGTTGTTGTCGTTTTATTTCTCTTCCCCCTCAGACCCAGTTTACCAGCTCACATAAGACCACACCCCCAGAGTGAAGGGGAAGTGGGAATCTGATCGTCCATCACCTCGGCACCATTACAAGGTGGGCTAACATCCCGTATGGTTGGCATGGTAACGGCCCTTTTGGGTTTAGGTTGAGTGGGTTGCCACAGACAGTTTCTTGATGTTGCCACATTGTTGCAACATCCTCCTGGCCGGAACACAGAGAGCAGTGTGTGTGTTTTCTTAAGCAAATGTTTTATGAAGGTGTTTTGTGCTTTGAGGTTCTGGATTGTTGGAGATAGATTTATTTTGAAGATAGAGGGGTGGTGGCAACAACAAGAAGAATGAAACAAGGAGACTTGATTGACTGATTTTCAAGGTAGAGGGGAAATTGAATGGGTGGGAAGACAGCAGGGAGACAGGAGGAGAAGTCAAATTATTCTTTGTGCTCCACCTGCCACAGAGGCTGTAAGAGAGCATTAATCTTTAACCTGCGTCTGCAGGTGACAGCATCAACAACAACGCACACACACAGACAGAACCACGCTCTCCTTTTCGTTCTTGCGCATTTGTGCGCATGCCTCTGCAGACGTTTCGCTCTTGCACAGATAACGGGAACGATTGTGCAAGTAGGGAGATCGGTAGGAGAGGGGTGCAGGGGAGAAAGAGAGAGAGAGAGAGAGAGAGGGGAGATCAGAATCAGATACTGGACACGAAGGCGAAACCGAATTTAAGAGCTGCAATTTAATCACACGAGACAGACGGCGAAGTTTCTCGTGGGTAACGACGGCAAACCGAGGATTTAATTAAAAGACGGAAAGTTTTGAAAAAGTAGTTTACACTTGGAATCTGGGTCAGATGGGTTTTAATCTGCAGCTATTACAAGAGTTGCCCTGAGTCCAATCTAATGTGGACCTGGGAGATAACGTCCTCCCAGGGGGCGGCAGAAACCACCGAAGACGAAGCAGCTACAGCTGGTTCGGGTGTACAAGGCCGGAGCAGGGCCGCGTGACTCTGTTTTGTCAACAGAGATTATGAAAGAGCGGCTGGCAGGCAGTCGTGTAGCAGGGGAGGTGACAGTGGGGCTACTTGCATCACCCAGCCTGTGCACACCCTCCCACTTAACTCTGTCACCTTCCCCCTCCCTTCATTTCTCTTAAATGTACAGAATTTTCCATACTTATTAATCGTGGAATATTCCAGGTGATGTCTAGATGGGAATAAAGTGATTCTGCACCGGCACAGATTAAAGACAGATAGGCATAGCTATAGGTGGTATGGTTTTTTTCTCGGGTACTTTTTCCTGTGCACTCGGTACCTCTTTCCAACACGTCCCGCCCCCCCCCGCTCAGCTGTGAGTCACTCTGTCGTGGGAGGTCTGTCGTCTCACCACTTTTTTCCCCCTCCCCTGTCTTACCAGATTCTTTTATTTGCTTTCAGCGTACAGCCGCTGTTTATGCGTTCATGTTTATGTTTATGTTTATGTTTATGTTCCGCCTGAGCCTGAGTCTGAAACTCACCAGTGTCACCGAAGCATTGTTCATCTTATTGCAAACGTTTTTCTTTAATTATGTGCACCCAAGAAAAAAAAAGATATTTCCACTTCCCTTTGACGGAGGGAAAAGTGAAACAGCACAGTCAGTGCAAAGCTGTAACTGTAAAAGATGTCGATAATTTTGATTTTGCGTGACGTCGTTAATCCATGGCTGAGCTGAACTGCTCATTGCGGGAGCTGTCACTGGACTGACAGTAAACATTCTCCTGAAATTATAATACATAACATAAGTTAGCTCAGTCATAACATTACAAAATATATATTATCTGATTTATATGAAATGAATTGTTTATTAAATGTTTGGCGTACAAACACAACAATTTCCAAGGTTGTCTTTCAATGAACTCGAACAAACTTTTTTCACAGTCTTCCCAGTTTGGCAAATTTGTGATCAGTGATTTACTGATACTGTAGCCAAACTGTAAAAGCTGATAAGTTGAAGTTGAGAAATGGATCATTAAAATAAGGATGGTTCATACTGGGGGAAACGTGACAGTGACTGAGATTCAAGGAGGACTTTGACCCAACTCAGATCGGACCTTCTGTGGTTTCAGTTTCGCTGTCAGCACAACACAAGTCTGGATTTAATACAGTTAAATGAATGCAAACGCTGCCTCAGCAACAGGGTTCAGAAAGGAATTAAATGCATGGCGCGTTCACGGCCATTACGTTAAATAAATGTGTTTCTAAAATATCATCTCCTTTACTCAAAGCAAATGGAGTATGTTTAATAAAATATGTAACACTGTGAATGAGCTGATTTTGCATTTCGAGATTATTCTCATGACAGATTAATCTATGGAAATGATGGGGCAAAAGAGGTAAAAAAAAAAAAAGTGCGATCACATTATGAACCTGGGCATCACACTCTCTGCATTCTCAACCAACTGCGTGGAGGAAAAGACAATGCAGGAATTCACAGGAGCTAAACCTGTAGAAAAGGGCTTCACTTAACAAAGTCGCATGCTGTCTAGTTTACGAGCCGAGCGGCTTCCTCTGGATTTGCCATAAAATCTGTGGTTCCTGGTGAGCGGCGCTCCCACTGGGCTTCAGGGTCACAGGCAGGTTGCTGTCCTGTGCATAGCAGACCGAAGGGGTTTCACTTTCACCCCAGGTGACGCCAAGGCAGCGTTGACCCCAGCGATCCTCCTTTCACACCCGTCTAATGACCCGCAAAATATGTGGGTCACCTGTCAGCACGAAGGCGCCGACCCCTTTAGGTCAAGATCAGGGTTGAAAAGCAGGTCAGACTTCATTTTGCTCAGTGTGAAACGTCGTTGCTGCTTAATTACCTGCCTGGGCAAACTTAACTGTTCCACCAGCAGGAGGTCCTCTCATGACACACAGGGGATTAACTCTCTGGTCAAGTATATGGTTTAGTCTGTAGACTTTAACACATGCACCCAATCAGCAAAAGTAAAGTTTGAGTTTGTTCGGCCTGGGGATTGTGATATTGTTGACCTCTGACCTGCTTTGTTATGAATGATGTTTGCTTTTACTGCTGTAAGCGACCATTATTCCCATTTCAAGAGATGAAATGGGAATAATCGAGTGAAAATTAAATGGGAAAAGGGGGACAGGGAAAAATCAGCAAAGGCCTCAAAAGAACAGCTGTAGGGGCCAGGTTACGTTTGAAAAACTTTATCTTTCAAATTCAATTCAGTTTTCAACAAAAATGTCCATAATTTTTCATTTAAGAAATGAATCTGTTATTTAATTGCTCATTAACCCACGTTCACATTTTGCCCAGCAGTTGATTTTTTTTCCCACGTCGGTCTTTCTCCTTTAAATTGCCATCTCGCCTTGCATCCTTGCTGCGCTCCATACTCCCACCACCACCTCCACCTCCCATTTACCTCTTTCCGTGTCTCATTCCCACTGCCCCCTGCTGCTGTATTGTACCCACCACAGCCACGCTGTCTCTGTGCCACCAGGCCCCACTGCCTGTGGCGTGTAATTGACTTTCTCCCTGTACTGGAAAAGCAGGCGGCCCGCGCCAGGCTGGAGGTGACCCATTTCCCTGGGGCATTCAGCAGCCTCCTAATCAACCATTCTCTGGGGTCGCCTCATTCACTCTGCAATTAGAGCAACTCCCCATTGAGGACTCCATCAATAGGCAGGCGGGCCGGCAGGCTCAGAACGCCAGAGAAGCAAAGATGGAGTTTCAAACACTTTGCACTCTTTGAGTTCAGAGCACTCCAACTTTTTACCCCCGCCGCTCCCCATTCTGTTTTTTGTTCATCATCAGACATTTGTCTAATGATGAGCAGCAGAGGGGAGGCAGGCAGACGGGCATAAAGGGAGGTAGGCTGGATGATAGGCGACAAAGAAGAACTGCAGGTAGGCCCAGTTGACAAAGGCAATGAGACAGTCAGACAGACAGTCAGACAGACAGTCACAAGGGAGGTATGAAAAGAGAAATCTGACAGAAACTCAAAGCAGGAGGGATTGAACAAGAGCATTAGCACATCTTCAGCGCTTCTCTGGAGGTATCTGGAGTATCCCCCCCATCGCCGTCTCGCATAGTAGCTGGTGCTTCACCGGGTCTTGGAAGACGTGCACAACAGAAACCTTTATATTGATTCCGCCTCAGTAAGCAGGCGTGTTTACTGCTTGCTTTAGCCGGATATGATCTTCGAAAATCTTCCATCAAATAACAAAACAAAAAACAAACAAAAAACAAACAAATGCAGTCAGATGTTTTCATGCACTGATCCTGCACGAAGCCTCAGATGATTGTGCATGGTGATTAAATAAACCGGCCGCCATCTCTCCGCTGCCACTGGATTTGCTATGCAGGAGAGGCAGTGCTCTGGTCAGAGGATAACCATGTAATCAATGAAATGAAAAGGCTGCTTTGGCTGTGAAGGTTAAGAGGGGCACGGGAGGCTTTTCAGCCCACTCTGTGTGCCACACACACACACACACACACACATGTATTCAGAGTCCACACCAGACAGTGCCAACGGAACATCTCCTCTGCTAATTCCTCCTCCTCTCACCTGTTCCTCGTCCCTCCCGTCTTTCTCTCTCTGACATGCCTTTATCTCCTTTTCTCCTGGCTCTCTCCCTCCCACTGCCTGCACCTCTTTTTGCTCTGATCCCCCTCCCTCTGTATTTTTCCTCTCTGCATTTTCTCTTCACATCCTCCGTCTCTCACTATATTTGTACTCTCTCTCTCTCTCTCTCTCGCTCTCTCTCTTGCTCTCTACCTCTGCCATTTACTTTCCATTCTTCCCTCCCTCCTCTCTTCCCTTCCTCCTACCTTTCCCCAGTGTCAGCTGCTGTCAATGTGGCAAAGAAAGTGACCAATCACAGCCCGCTCCGCAACGCCGACTTCTCCCGCCCTCCTTTTTTCCTTCCGTTCCTTCACTCTATTTCCCTCTCTTCCTCCTCCTCTTCCTCCTCCTCTTCTCCTCCTCCCGTCCCATCTGCCTCTCCTCTTCCCCACCACCTTTATCAGCTCATTTCCTGGAGACGGAATGTGATGCATTATGGGAGACAGACGGCTGTCTAACGGGGTTAGTTGTGCAGCGTGGCTTATCATCAGAGACACTGCTAATCCTGTGCATGTGTGTGTGCATGTGTATGTGTGGATGCACCATATGAGCTAATGAACTCATACATGCACAGGCCCACACACACAAACCGATGCAACCTCACGTGCTTACTCTCATTTTCTCCAAAGAGGAGGAGGAGGTGGAGGCGGAGGAGGCCGACGAGACATGTTTATGTTCGTCAGTCTGCCAGGAGAATATGATTTGCATGATGTAAGCATATTTTACCCTGCTGTGTCCTGTTTTGCACTGCATCCACTTTACAACCGCCTGTGTACTGATTATTTGCAGTTCAAAAAGAAGATTCCCATGTTACCTTCCCCCCACCATTACCTATATAATAAGCAATAAAACGCTTTAAAGGAGTATGATGCCTTTTTGTCTGTCAGAAAGCCTTAATTCTCACCTGTTTGCGTGTTTGCTCTTTCTCTCAGGTGCTGATATGTGTACACGATGAGCGGACTGGGGGAGAACTCCATGGAGCCTCTGAGCTCAGAAAGCCGGAAACGCAAGCTCTCTACTTGTGACACGCCAGGGTTGGGGTAAGTGTGTCTGATAAGCACTAGTGAGGGGAAATGGAGAAAAGTGGGCTACTGGGTCAGTGGTTTCTGTAGCCCGGCCCATGTGGTTCCTTTTGTTGACGTGAAGCTGTGATGACTAAGAAGTAAACTGTGTGCAAAAAGAGTGAGCTTGTAGCTTAGGTTAAAAAAAAAAGTGCACTTTGTTTTAGTTGCATTTTGTTTGTTTACATAGTTTAAACCGGCAAATGTTTAGGGTCGAAAACATTTCAATCCCGGTCAGTTAAAAAAGTGACATTTAAAATCATATATAAACAATATTAACAGTAAAAGAACATGCAGAAGGTTTCTTATTTTAATTTTTAAAAAATGCACTTTGAGAAATGCAGACATACAGTCACTTTTATGCCATTAGTGATGTGAGAATATTGATATTGCTCTTACTGTTTGTCTATTCACCACAACAACAACAACAACAACAACAACAGCAACAACAACAAAACGGTTTTAATGTTTCAGCAGATCAGTGTTTGTTTATCTCTTTTTGAAAGAATTGATCCCAAATCATCAGGAATGTGATTTTAAACTTTTTTTTTCTAGTTCATTTCCATGTTTTGTTGCTGGACTAATTCATGAAGCTGCTAAAACATTAAAACCACCGTTGTGGCTGATGACGCTGTTGGTGTGTGATGCAAAAGGCAGCAGCCGCTTAGCTTAGCTTAACATAACAACTGATAACAGAACTTTTGAAGATTGCACATTTCATCCTTATCAAACTTGGTTTCAGCCATGTTCAAACATCACTGTGAGCAATTACACAGTAAAACATGCTACCAAATTGTCTTGTGGCCATCTGTGGCTGGAATGGACATATTGCTGTCTTCTTGCACTGCCACTCTGTATTCTTTTTGAATAAAAAAAAACAGCATTAGCGACAGCATTAGCGTAGCTTTAATCTCTGCACATTGGCCCCCGCAGGTGTGACAGGAAGCGTCGGGAGCAGGAGAGCAAATACATAGAGGAGCTGGCAGAACTGATCTCTGCCAACCTCAGCGACATCGACAGCTTCAACGTCAAGCCAGACAAATGTGCCATCCTCAAAGAGACAGTGCGCCAGATCCGCCAGATCAAAGAGCAGGGTGAGTGGCCACAGTTGTCTGAGATCCTGACGTCTGGAGCAGCAGCACTGTTATGAACTGTGTGTAGGAAACCTGGAGTAAGGCAGTGACGAGAGAGTGGGAGGGGGAGAGACAGCTTGGGGTTAGCGGGCACGCGCACAAGTGCACACACTTGCACACACACACACTTGCACACTCACACACTTGCACACACACACACACACACACACGTATATACCTCGGAGCCCAGGTGCAAGGACGAATCAGTCATTCATCTCCCACAAATTTCACCGCCTCAACTGTTTATATTTGGGAGGAAACATTGGCAATGCTTTGTGAAGCTGTCATTTGCATGTGTGTGTGAGTGTGTGAGTGTGTGTGTGTGTGTGTGTGTTACATGAATGGCCAGCTGCGTGCTGTCCTCACCAGGGGCTGTTTAATTGGACGTTTGCAGGTAATCACATGCCCATCCATTCTGCTGAACTGCCAAATTATTAGTTCAGTTACAGCTGCTGCTGTTGCTGGCGTTCTGTCCCCATTATGCAGCAGTCACTTCTGCAGTGAACAATCTCAAACGCTGCAGGCTGAGATGTTTTGCCTTTGCAGATGCACCTTCGCCGCACAACTAACCCCTTTTTAATGCTTACATGCTCACTGACTCGCGCCGGTTTACAGTTTCTCCATCCGTTTCTGAGCCGCTGGTGAATTTTGTTCCTGTGCGTCTGCTTTGGCACAGTCAGTGTCTGCCACCTCGACAGGAAGGGGAAGAGGCAACAGCTGGCCCTGATTGGCTGCTGACAGGTTGCCATAGTTACAGGAAGTGAAGACATAATGACACGGCCATTTAGGCTCATCTCTTGCTCTCTACCTGTTCCTCTTCCCCTCCTCTCACTTTCAGTGTGCTGCTGCCAGTCCTCATTTTATTCTTTCCCCCACAGCTGTTCCTGCTCCTCAGCTCACTTGGATTTCACGAACCCTGCTCCTGCATCCCTTCTTTCTGCTTCCTTGCCCCCACCCCCCACCGCCCAGCCACCCCTCCTCCTCCCCTCCGGTATCTTATCTGTATCGTAGCACAATGAAGTGCAGCATCTTCAGGTTTGCCCCCAGCATATTAAGGTATTGAGTTAACTGATGGAGTGCAGCCTCTCTCTTTCTGTCTCTCTCCCACTCTGTTTATGTCTCATTCGCTTTTCTCTTCATCTCCCTCCTCTCTGCAGTCCTTCTCTACCCATCTCCACCCCCCCCCCCCCCCCCCACCGCCCAGCCACCCCTCCTCCTCCCCTCCGGTATCTTATCTGTATCGTAGCACAATGAAGTGCAGCATCTTCAGGTTTGCCCCCAGCATATTAAGGTATTGAGTTAACTGATGGAGTGCAGCCTCTCTCTTTCTGTCTCTCTCCCACTCTGTTTATGTCTCATTCGCTTTTCTCTTCATCTCCCTCCTCTCTGCAGTCCTTCTCTACCCATCTCCACAGAGCCTGGCTATAGGCAGCGATGGCTTCTTTTTTCTTTTCTTTTTTCTTTGTGTGGGTATCTGTGCCCCTTGGGAGCTAATCAGATAGAATGATTCCTGTAGCTGAGCAGCCCCCCGCCTCTTCCTCAGAACAATCGCTGGTTTAATACAACAGCCCGAGCACCAGCAGTCTCCCCTCAGCATCATCTCTGTCCACATCGCTGCGCCTCAGCCCCGCTCCTTCCTCTCTGTCCCTCTATATCTGTCTCTCCCTCTATATCTGTCTGTCCTTCTTTCCCTCTGTCAGCCTCAGCCCCTCCATTCACTTAGGTGCCTCAGCTCCTGCCCCTGCACCATTACAGTTTCCAGAACCTCTCCAGCTCTTTCCTGCATGCGCTCTCTCTCTCTCTCTCTCTCCCTCTCTCTCTCTCTCTCTCTCTCAGCCCCAGCCTACCAGACAGTCCCTCAGAGTCTGACACTGAATATAAAGCATGAGGACGGCAGCTACCTGCTCCACATGCATCCAGCCCTCTACTCCTCCTGATGGGCTCCTCAGAGAAACCTGCCTCCGTCCGTCTCCCTCCTCACCTGTAGTTTTCAAATCCAAAAAAAAAGAGAAAGAAAGAGAAAGAGAAAAGAAAAGAAAAAAAGTGAAGATTGAGAAACGCTGCCCCCTGCTGGCGCAGCCAGAGTAGTGACTCACTGCCTGTTTCCTCAGGTTTCAGGTATTGTTCTTCTCACCTTGCATTTTCACCATGCTCTTTTTTGGGGCTTCTGTGAAGGCAACTGGACAAGAGGTGACTTTCTGTGAGTTTTTCTTTCTACATATACACATGTGTGTGTAACACGTCCGCTCTTTCTGCCTCTCCTCTCTTACAGGGAAAGCTTCGTCGACCGACGATGACGTTCAGAAGTCAGACGTGTCCTCAACAGGTCAGGGGGTCATCGACAAGGACCACCTGGGGCCGCTGCTGCTGCAGGTGAGTCCTAAGTGGATGCAATGTATTCAGGGTGTAAATTGTGCGACTTGCCAACTCGGCGGTGACCTCCTCCTCTTCGCTGTGCTCAGGCTCTGGACGGCTTCCTCTTCGTTGTGAACCGGGAGGGCAGCATCGTGTTTGTGTCGGACAACGTGACGCAGTACCTGCAGTACAAGCAGGAGGAGCTGATCAACACCAGCGCGTACAACATTCTCCATGAGGACGACAGGGAGGAGTTCCACAAGAACCTGCCCAAGACTAACAGTGAGAGACACACACAATTGCACTCATTGACACACTCGCAGGGAAGCTGCTTGACAGGCCTGAGGCACAGATGCAACTTTACAACACGCCACACGCACGTCAACGTAAACTCACTCACGTGTTTATTCACACTCTTCCGTCCTGGACTCATTCTCTCATTATGATGAGGAGCTCCTGGGAAGACACACACACACACACACATTCACCTGACAAAACACTCATGTGCTCAGAAGCCCCCACCCACTCGGTGCTAAGCAGACAGAGCGTAGCGCAGCTGTCAGTCACACTCAGTGGTCCAGACAGTGTAAAACAGGCCTGAGCTCTATTTAGACCCCATGGCAGCCATCTAGAAATTACATACCACTGAATAATGCACCTGCACACTTTCCTCCACTTGATTCAGTGTGTGTTTGCATGTGCACATGTGTGTCTTAATGCGCATATTAACAGGCCTATGTCAATTGTGGGGTTGCATTTTCTGGAGATAGCCTGTGCATGTGTGTGTCTGTGTGTCTGTGTGTAAACCCGCGAGCCTGTGCACAGAGCACTATTTATAAAGCTGATTAATTATGGATATGTGTGCTCGACTAAACCTGCGACTTGATTAACTCTGCAGTAATGTTCCTAAGCAGCGGCGGCGTCGACGTGTCACTGGCACGGTCTCTCACTTATTCCTCTTATCCCCCCCCCTCACCCACCCTGCACATTCCCCTATTCATACACTCCCTTTATCTCCTGACACTCATCTTCTATCTCTTTTTTCCCATCCTTCATTCATACCTAACATGGCCGCCCAGTAAGATGAATATTGTGCTTGTCTGCTCCTCAACCTGCCCCTCGCTCTCCCTCTCTCGCTCTCTCTCTCGCTCTCTCTCTCTCGCTCTCTCTCTCGCTCTCTCTCTCTCCCCCACCCCTCATTGTGTCTCACGCTGCTTCCCTGCCCCCTCATTATCTTTTGGAGCCGTGAATGAAATCCGCTCTCTCGGCACATTCCTGTGGGATGACCGCTGACCATGCTGGCTACAGTGGAAAAATGCACGCAAGCACCCAGGACACACACACACACATGCGGTTACGAGAACAGACACTCTCTCGTGCACAAAACATGGACTGAGCTTTTTCGTTGGCCGCTGTGTTTTTTTTCTTCGACCCCCTGGTCTTCCCATACTGTTGGCTAATTATGTCTGAGGGGAAGATGGCGCCCCCAGGGAGTGTGCTGCAGTTTCTCGGTCGAGGAGAGAAAGCCAAGGCCTTGTTAAATCAACTCTCGCTATCAGATAGAGCCTCCCCACCACCACTATCCCACTTCCTCCACATGCCTTGCTCTCCCGGGTTCTCTCCAGTATCCTCCCTGCACCTGCCAGACAAGAACCTCCAGCCAACTCAAGGCCCTGATAAGGATTCACACAGACCTTGGAGGACAGTTTGGTGTCTCTCTGAAGTTTGCCTTGCCACTCCCCCCTTCCTCCAGCTCCCCTGTGAAGGTGACCCTTTCTTAATGTGTGTGTGTGTGTGCTGTGATGAGGAGTCAGGGTCCAAATGAGGATAGATGGCTGAGTGTCCCTGGCCTCTGGCCGCTGCAGAGCAGACCGAGAGGGAGCGATATTGGAAATCGACACCTTGGCTACATTAATCCTATGGTCCATTTAGCCGGGGATCCGAATAACAGCAGAGGATTCTGCTTCTCAATTTAGGAGGCAAAATTCATGTTGCAGTTGGTTTGTTTGTTTTGATTGCTCTGTCTGTGTGTGTGTGTGTGTGTGTGTGTGTGTGTGTGTGCGTGTGTGTGTGTGTGTGTCAGACTAACTGTGTGGATTTGTGGCAGGATAGGGTGTGAACTGGTTGAGATATTTGATTACAGACAATCCATCCATAGTTGCGTGTGTTTTTTTTTCTGTCCCTCGAGCTTCGTGTGCATTCCATTTCACTCCCAAGTGTAAAGTTTTTGTCAGCTTGATTTGTTTGTTTGCAATGTTTCCTTTTAGTAAATGGCGTGTCTTGGGGAAGCGAGGCAGCCCGCCAGAAGAGTCACACCTTCACTTGCCGGATGCTGGTTAAATTTAGCCATGTCCACGGCCCCATGGAGGAGGGGCCCGCAGGGCCCCGCTATGAAACCATGCAGTGTTTTGCTCTTACCCAGCCCAAGGCCATGATTGAGGAGGGGGAAGGTATGCTGGCATCGCTCAAAGTTACACACTTTTTGCTTGTCACCTTATTTTAGGATTTGAATCCGTTGAATACAATGTATTTATGTTTGGCAAATTTTGCCTCCCTTTGGGAAAATAATGCTGTTTTCAAGCCTTATAACATGTCACAAGAATTTACAGATTTACAGGAGATATGTTGTCTCCAGTAATTTAAAATGTTTGTTTACTGATTCTTGATTTTCAATTTAGTTTAAAAGGTTAATTTAATTTGTGTTTTTTTTTAAACATTACATTATATTAAATAAACATATTAGACACAGCATAATTAGTTCAATTGGGATATTGGTACATGACCTGACAATATCAGAAAAAGTGAAAATCTGTTCTAAATAAATGTGTCTGTATGTCTGTAATCAGTAACTCATATGTTATCCCCGTTTTTCTCCTACTCAGTGCATTGATCGCACAAGTTTTCCTCAGACATCTTGATAGCACACTTGACACTAGGTTCCGAAGCATGAATTATCATACGTTGTGTACCTTGTGTAAATCTGCATGAAACATTTCTGACACTTGTCCCTTTTTCTTGTGCAGACCTGCAGTCATGTATGATCTGTGTGGCTCGCCGTGTCACCGCCATGGAGAGAACGGAGAGTTTCAACACCCGCCATGAGCTCTCAGGTGAAATGCTGCAAACCTTCAATGGGCCATTAGCAAACACAGCTGCTCAGAAAAGCCCATGATGTTTATTATTTTCTTACAATCCAAGAATGATTTTGACTCGTCCTGCCTCCATGTTCTTGTTTCTTTGCCTCCACGTCTGTCCTCCCTGACAGGTAAACTGATCCAGATCGACCAGAGCTCTCTGCGAGCATCGATGCGTCCTGGCTGGGAGGATTTGTTGAGGCGTTGCATTCAAATGTTCCTGCAGCACAGTGATGGGCAGCCGTGGTCACACAAACGGCATTACCATGAAGGTGGGTCACACACACTGTGAGCGCACACAATCTGAGTATCACCCTTGCTTCAGATTTGTTAGGTGCACATAGCCCAGAGGGAAAATAATCAGGGTTGCATTTAATTTGTATTTTGTCTTCTAACAATAATGCACTCGGAGCTCTGACTATTGTATCGTCTGATTGTAATTATTTGTTTAATTTGTTGTTGGTGCTGATCTTGGCCAGACCCCACTTCATAAATGAATGAATTGCGAATGCAAAGTGCTGCTGGTTATGAATGTCTGAGCATTACAACACTGATGCTCGTTGTAATCATATGGTTTTAACTTAAAGTCATGTGATTGATGAACTGTGTTATCGGACAAGAGCTTCACGGCATCAATCTGTCATCTTTATCTGTCTCTACAGCATTTCTGCAGGGTCATGCCGAGACACCCCTGTACCGCTTCTCTCTATCCGACGGCACTCCGGTCACAGCTCAGACCAAGAGCAAACTGTACCGCCACCCCATGAGCAACGAGCCTCAAGGCTTCATCTCCACTCACCTTCTGCAGAGGTCAGAAAAACAGAAAACGCATGTGCAAAGGATGAGATATTTACTGTATAAAAGCACTTCCATTTTACCTATGCAAGGCGGCCAAGGCATTCATGCTACATGAATAGCTGAAGTAGTAGCTGGAGTAGGTTTTATACACTGACGTCTTGTGAATGGTGAGCAGAATTTACCAGGAACTGCTATTTTGGTTGCTTTTATATTAAGCCTCCACAGACTGACAGGGGATACTGTGAAACATTGTTTTTAAAATATTTTTTAAAAAATATATATTTATATTATTTTCATTTAAGTCTTGTGAATGTCTTTAATACATTTTAAGAAAGCATATCTTCATTAAAAAATCATGTTTTTGTGAAAACATTTTCCTTCTTCCACACAGAGAACCAAATGGTTACCGCTCATCGCAGGGTGGGAACATGATGCAGAACACTATGAGGCAGCAGGGCATGGGTGGCCCCAACCCAAATCCCCAAATGAACATGAACGCCAGTGGAGGGATGGGAATGGGGGGTATGAACCGGGGCTTTGGTATGAACGAGCAGGGCCACGTGGGTCACATGGGTCCGATGGGAGGGAGCTCTATGTATGGAGGGAGTGGTGGAGGCGGCGGTGGAGGCATGGGCAACCGCATGATGCAGATGAATCAGATGGGCCAGATGAACCAGGTGGGGCACATGAATCAGATGGGTCCCATGAATCATCCGGGCCAAGGCATGCAGCAGCACCCACAACAGCCCCCGTTTCAGAGCAGTGGTGGGTTTGGGCTCAGTGGCATGAATAGCCCTTCGGGGAGCCCGAGGATGGGCGGCCCCCAGCAGGGACTCCTAATGTCACCTCGCAACCGAGGGAGCCCAAAAATGGGTCCTAACCAGTTCTCACCAGGAGGTGAGTCAGTTATTGCCCAGAAATTTAGCACAAGTATCATTTATTAGTACTGGAATTTTAATTGTGAGTAGATTATATGTGATAGGAGTGATTTGTTTTTAATCTGTTTTGACTCTGTTTCAGGAATACACTCTCCTATGAGTGGCATTGGGAGTGGCGGGGGAAGTGGAGGGGGCACTACAACCTTCTCCAGCAGCTCCCTAAATGCCCTACAAGCCATCAGTGAAGGAGTTGGTAGCTCCCTCCCCTCCACCCTCATGTCCCCCTCACCAGCCCACAAGCCAGATAGTTCTCCCAGCATCCACTCCTCCTCCTCTTCCTCTCAGCCCAGTCAGCCTGCCAAGCCAAGCCAAGATGGTGCGAAAAGCCCAGCGGGAGGCTTGGGGCCCGGACCTGGTGACCATCACCACTCAATGCACCATCACCACCATCATCAGCATCCTCAGGCTGAGAGTTCTGGTGACCGACCGGACAGCCAGGCAGGTACAGCGACTAAAGAGCCTGGAGAGGGAAACAATGAGGCAGGGGTCCCGAGTGCTGAACCCCCTCGGAGGGTACCAGACAGTAAGGGGCATAAGAAGTTGCTGCAGTTGCTGACTTCCCCAACGGAGGAGCTGGGAATGGGTGGTAGCGGGCCAACAGGGCCCCCTGTACCACCCACACCAACCAACAGCAATACTACTCCTGGGGCAGACTGTAAGGACCCTGCTGGAGGAATGACTAGTCCCTCGTCCAATGGGGTGTCCTCCTCTTCCTCAACCAGTGCCAATCCAGGCCAGGCGACTGGGCCAGGAGGAGTGTCAGCATCAATATCGTCAGCCCACTACACAGGCTCTCTGCAAGAGAAGCACAAGATCCTTCACAAACTTCTGCAAAATGGCAATACACCAGACGAAGTCGCTAAAATCACAGCTGAGGCTACAGGGAAGGTTTCGCTCGGGAGCCAGGAGGGTAGCGAGGCTGGGACAGGAGGATCAGGGGCTGGGCCCGGGCCAGGGTTAATCACTGAGCCGAAACAGGAGCAGCATAGCCCCAAGAAGGAGAAGACCCATGCTCTTCTCCACTACCTTCTCAACAAGGATGACTCCAAAGAGCCAGTGGATGTTAAGCCCAAACTTGAAGAGCTAGAGGGGAAGGGACCGCCAGGGTCTGCTGGCGGCCCGCCACGAAATGGTCCTGTCCCTGCACCTGAACATCCAGAGAGCAAGATCAAGTCAGAACCACCAGATGATGTAACTATATTCATTTTATTGATACTTAGCCATCCAAATTCTACACTCATATACAAATGTAATATATGTGATAAAAGAGTGATTTGGATTATTAATTTTGGATTTTTGTTCAGTTGCACAACTTAGAGTCTATCCTGGGAGATCTAAGGGGTTCAAGCTCCGACTTTTACCCAGATCAGGCAGGAAGTGGAGGGCCTAACGAGACAGGAACAAAACCACAGGGTTGCCTTGATGACAGCCTGCAGGGTAAGTGGTTCAAAGCTGTAATGACATCATATAGAAAGTTCAGATGAAACACCTGGTGTCGTTATTTGCTGTCTTTATAGATTTTATTGCAAACATACGCTTGTCTATTTTCTGACCATCTCTCCTAAGCCAAGGCCTTTTTGCTTTCTCTTGCTCCTTTTGCTAAATTTTAGCTGACATTTTTTCAATAATTAACACGATACAGTGATCTAATGCCTGTTGCAGTATCTTACTGCTCATCATCATTTTTCCTGTATCACACCTCCTTAATTTTATGAAATGTAGATGTTGTTATACCTAATTTTGAAGTACACAGAAACCAGCTGACAAAAGATTCTGTAATTTTTGTTCTCAGGAAGTCCAGGAATAGGTCCTGGACCTCGGGGCCCCTTCCAGAGGGGCACATCCATGGAAGGGAAGCCTCCTGGTGGTCCTGGAGGAGCCGGTAGACACCCCATGCTCATCAAGCAGGAGATGATGGGCAGCCCAGACGGCTACCCTGGAAACATGGGTATGTGTACTAATGACGCAAGAACAGGCCACACTGCTCTCATTTAAAACTTCAGTGGTATGTATTTATTAACACCTGCTTTGTATTCATCACCAGGACCAATGAATAGGGGCATCCTTCCTCAGAGATCTCCCATGGGGGGGTCAGGTGAGTGGGGCATGCCTCGCTCCACTACCAGTCCTGTGGGTTTAGCGGGACACCCCTCCATGATGCGGCCAGGCATGGAGTACAACAACAGCAAGGGCATGATGTCAGGTCCAATGGTCAGCCGCTCCAACAGTGTACCGGGCGCTAGGTCTATGCTGCAGCAGCAGCTCATGGATATGGGTGTGTTTGAGTTGCTAGATATTACTAACGTTAATAATGTTCATGTGTTATGTGAAATATGAAATATGTTCTGTCTTAATTGTTTAGGAGGCTCTGCTGACATGGGCATGGGTATGGGCCCCTTTAGCCAACAGGGCCAGCCAAACCAGTCCCCTTCCTGGCCAGATACCGTGATGGGCATTGAGGGTAACAGGTCAGTGCAGCATCACTTCTTTTCCATTTTCATAACTAGTTTCAATCAACAGATTTAGGAGTTTGTATTAAAGCTTATGATGAGATTCTTTGTGTTGTAGGCGGCAGTTTGGAAACGCTTTGGACGATCTTCTGGTGCCTCCAACCACCAGTGAGGGTCAGAACGATGAGCGGGCACTTCTGGACCAACTGGACTCTCTGCTGAACAACACGGACGGAATTGCTCTAGAGGAGATAGACCGAGCCCTGGGCATCCCGGACCTTGTCAGTCAGGTGAGGTCATCAGAAAAGATTATAAAAGATGGATAAACAACAGGCCCACCTTTATCCTCCTTTAGCTACATCTGGAGGTAAAGTAGAACAGATTAGACTGTGATTCATGACTCATGAGCGAGCATTATATTCATATTTGCATTATATATTTCAGTTGTGACGCACTGTGGTCAGGCTGTTCTGTCACTCAAGGCAGATGAGCCCTCTGGGAGCCATCTGTGCTGCTTTGAAAAAGTCAATTACGGAACCATCCAATTGGAAATGAATCAATAAAATTGAGATGTAGGACTAAATTATCATTTTGTCCTATCTGATCCAGACCCAGGGGGCAGAGCAGCAGCTGGAGCCTTTTCCGGGACAGGACCCATCCATGGTGCTAGACCAGAAACCTATCTATGGACAGGGCTATCCTGGACCCCCCACCATGCCAATGCAGTCCGGGTACGGCGGGAACCCAATGCAAGGTCAGACCCAGCAGGGTGGGTTTGGGCCCATGCTCTCACAGATGGGTCAAGGTGCCAGTTTCCCTGGTATGGGTGGAATGGGGGGCATGGGGCACCCTCGTGCCAACATGATGAGACCCAGGATGATGAGTGCCAACAAACCCATGAGACTTCAGCTGCAACAGAGGCTGCAGGGACAACAGGTATGGAGACAGGGAGTCCAGTGATTCAATAGCATACATAAAAATACTTTTGTGTAAAGTCTTATCTAACTGTAAGTGTGATCACATTTGAACATATTGTGAAAATATTGCATCATCAGTATTTGCGTTTATTTCTATGTATACTCTACATGTGTGTGTTATAGAAGTGGGACATGGTCAGAGTAACATTTCGTTCTTTTTCTTCTGTAAAATGTTTGTTTTTTTCATCATTAGTTTATGAATCAGACACGACAGGGTATGGGCATGAAGATGGAGAACCCGGCAGGCAACCCTGGCATGAGGCCCAGTATGCAGCCTGGCATGGGAGGACAGGTAAATGATGAAATCACCTTGTTGTACTGCTTATGTGTACTGAAGAGAATTTGACTCAAAGTTTTCTTTAGATCGTTACATGCAGCACAGCTGTTTTCTTTTTTTTTTTACAAAAGATCTTTGAGTACAAGGTCAGACATCATGTGGCTCAGGTAAACGGGTTTTAAGTGTGAGCGCCTGTAATGATTGGTGTAACGTGTAGCACCTGTTGTCTCATAGTGCCACATGCTACAAGTCCCCATCAAGAAAAATTGGAAGTCTTAACTGGTGGTGTATCTGTGGCAAAAAATATCTTCTTTAACAATAACACTTAAAAATAACATAACTATATATTCAGAATGATTTTACTAATATAGTGGCTTCCTTCTGAGATTATCATAGAATCAACAGTGAAGGTCCAGGGTTTGACTGTACCAGAGGATGAGCTGTTCTCACCTGATATTACAATAAAAAACTGTGTTGCTTTTTTCCTCAATTAATCTTACCGATTAGTTAAGAACACCGCAATGTTTCCATGTCACCCACCCATTTGTAACAGTAACAATTTTATTAACTTATTAACATATTGTCAAATGACTAACTACTTTCTAAATCTGTGTTTGTTTCGAGCAGCCGGGTTTTCTCAATGCTCAGATGATGGCTCAGCGCAGCAGGGAGATGGTCAACATGCAGATGAGGAGGCAGCGCATGATGATGCTGATGCAGCAGCAGCAGCAGCAGCAGGCGGCGGCAGCGGCGGCTGCTGCAGCTGCAGGAGGATTCAGTCCCCCTCCAAATGTCACAGCCCCAGGCGGCATGGACAACCCTATGGGAGGTCCAAACATGGGTCAGCCAGGCCCGCAGCAGTTTGGCTATGGCGGTAACTATGGTAAGTTTGTTGTTATAATCATGTAGTAGTGCAGTACTACTCCCTAGTGGAGGATCAATGCACTGCAGGGTTAATGTTAAAAGAAAGACATATCAAAGAAAAATAGAATATGTCAGAAGGTTGTTGCATGCATTTCTCATTTCTGTGTTTTTTTTAATTCTCTGTTTGAATATTATTATTAATTTTTCATTCATCATCTGTATCATGAAGCGAGAACTGAATGATTTTTCTCCACAGGGATGGGACAGCAAGGAGACCCCTCATTTGGCCCATCAGGCGCCAGTCCTCCTAACGCTATGATGCCAGGCCGACTGGGACCTCAAAACCCCATGATGCAACAGCACCCACAGAGTGGTCCTATGTACCAAGGCGCCGATATGAAAGGCTGGTCACAAGGAGCAATGGGGCGTAACAGGTACAAAATCAAACATATTTAAAGCACCACACCTGGGTGTTTGGGTTAGAAGAGAGGAGGCGACCGTTTGCCTTCAGTTTTTTTCTTGCTGAATATACACATTTAAAACGGTCTTCCTTCCTGTTGCACTTCTGTATCAGTTCGTACCCTCAGCAGCAGTTTGGGCAGCAGGGACCACCGGGGCAGCAGCAGTTTGGGCAGCAGGGGAATCCAGGACAGTATGGAGGCATGATGATGAACGGGGGCATGCCGGCAAGTGGAGGAGGAGGACACATGGGCCAGATGGGAGGACAGATGGGTATGAACCCAATGGTGATGGGACGCATGCCAATGGGACCTGATCAGGTATGTGTAGCGGGTAGACGACTCTGAATGCTCAAAGGACAAGTGAACGTTTTATTAATTAAAACAGAATTTGTACACAAGCATATGTGCAATGAAGGTGTCACTGCTTCATTCTTTTTACATGTGGGGGGGCAACATCAGTTCTACTTTATATCAACTAAATTCCCTTTCTGTTCGCATCAGTTGTTGTGGTTCAACAGGACAACACAGCGCACGATTCAGTCCAATAATAACGCAATAATTCACTTCACAGTATCGTCTTTATGTACGTGCATGAGTGTTGTATGTTTATGTTAAAATGAAAATGCCACAAATAGAGAGATGAGATTCCAATGAGTAAACAAACATTGTCGAGCTTTTGTACATAAACTCAAATTAATGGGATATTATCCTGTCGGATGTTCATGTCTGATTCAAGGGCAGAGGAAATGTAATCAACTATTCACTCACTTTTTTCTTTTCCTCCCTAGAAATACTGCTGAACGTCACAACAGAGGCATTTATCTCACTGTGATCTTCGATCAGAGACAGGAGATCTGTGGTACTGCAGATCTGTAGTATGTGGAGGACGAGGTGGTTGCGTATCTGTGTGTAGTGCAGCACTGCCACCAGACGGGGGAGTGAACTTACTTATGGTCTGATTTCTGGAAAACGGACTGTCACTCACGTGAAAGCACACATTGTTCATGACAAGCAGAAACACTGTGACTCTTTTACACACACATGTAAAAACATAACGACGGTCAGACAGCCCTGTGATTCCTCCTGTAGATCATAGTTTAATACTCCTCTCTTTATGAGCAGTGTGCATATCTCAGACACCACACCACTCCCCTGGACCAAAACAGTGATGGTGGGCAGCCATGTGCATTGATCACAGATTCGGACACATGTTGGACACCCTCTCCTTTTCTCGAATGTACCCTGAAGCTGTGGTCAGAGTTCACACGCCGGATTCCTCTCCCGTCTCCGAACCCGAGCTCTCGATGAAGATCTCCCCCGACAGTTCCAGATGATGAGCCATCAGATTGTGACACTCAGATGAATGTCATTAAGCAGTAGCACATTGCGTCGTCCTCCGGGGGCACCGCTGAGCTGAAGTACGACTGAATTATTTGTTGGCTAATTGCACTTTAAGAGAAGGCCAACATCAAAAGGATTGTGGCAATATAGAGGCCTTTACCCAAGAAATAATATTTAGCCGCAGACATTTGCAGTTTATTTTTGTGTTTGCGTTCTACGAGTTCTCCTTTCAGAGAAACATGCTGTTGAGTAGAAATGGGTAACCTTGATGACCTTTGTTCTAAAGTGGGAACCAGAAGAAAGGCAGTAAGCACAGATTTTATCCTCTCTTCTACAATGTACCGATTTATTACAACAAGAGAAATTCACAGTTTTTAAGTCCTCCTAAAAAACATCACCCTTGAAACAGACAGACTTTGATTAATGGTCTGAACTCCACTTATATTTATACAGATTCAGGAGGTGGTGGTGGTAATTTTATCCGTCAAGAGGTAATTTTTAAATCCAGATGTTGTGGCTGTTATGATTCGATTGCACTGATTTACTATCAGTGCGGACATTTCATTGATAGAACTGGTATCTGTATTAGCTCACGCTGGACAAACGTTCAGTGTGCACGCGGGCAGATTTCTAGCAATAATCCTTCCTCCTGGTTTTCATTTGTGGACAAAGCTGAAGCATCATTTACTCCAAGCGGCGGTACTGCAGTATTAGATATGATGTCTTGATTGGAGCTGTGTTTTTCCCCCTTTATGTCTGTGAATAAAAATTGTAAATATGCTTCAGATGTACTATATATAAATATATATATGCTTTTGTAGGTCACATACCGTTTTTGCACAGATTGTAAGGCTTGATATTTAAAAGTGTAATTTTCTTATTCCGTCATAGGTCAGCTTTTATTTTCAATACTTTCACCATTGGTTGGGAAGGAAGGGCCTCCTTTTTGTGAGCAGACTGTGTGGATGTTCTTTCATGCTGCCATTTTCTCTGTCTCATCAAGCACTTTTTTATTTGTGGTCTCGAAATCTCTTTATTTTCTGAGAACACAGTCGTAGGTAAACAGGTGCTAGTGTGTGATTTCTATTTTTAATTTTTTTTTTCCTCGGGCAAAAAATAATCAGACACAAAATCTGCCTATACCGGAAGAGCTGACACATGACTGTGTTAGGCTTCAAGGGGCCCAGGTGTCTTACCAGTATGTGGCGTTGATGTTTTCTGATCATGAAGCTCAGGCTTCCATGTGAGAGTTTTACGCCTGGGACTTCTGTGTGTTAGCATCTTTAGATTTCATCCTTCAGATATGAGAATTTGAAAATCAGTCTAATTGTCTAACTGTTCATAGCTGTTTGGTTTGTTCTCAGATAGTCAACAGTAACACAAGAAAGCATTTATACCCCCTGATTGACTGTATCTTTTTATTTGACATTTACGTTTGTCTTTAGATTCTTTGTGTCATGTGAGGCTTTTGTTTAGAAATCTACCTTTGAACACATGCTCAGTCCAAAGATTATTATTTGTCATTCTGCAGTGCATAGAAATAGTTCCTGAGGTAGATTGTGGAAGTACTCATGTGTGCTTTTACTGTTGCACATAAAGTGAACTAAATATGTTTAATTGCATATATTATATCCCCATCGGTATGATGTAGCGTAGAGATGAGTCTGCTTCTGCTGAGGTGGTTTGAGTTTTTGTTTGTGGTTGTTTCTAACTATCTGTAGAACTTACACCCCGATTACTTACGGTGCTGCAAATGGTTATTTCTTCGAGAATGTTGAGATTTTCTAATATGTAAAGGAGGATTCATAAATGATGTCATAATGTCTCAGAATAGTAGCTTGGCATTGTTGTTTTGTTGTTTGTTGTTTTGTTTTGTTTTGTTTTTATCCCAAGCCCAATGAAGAATCTAAAAGAAAAATCGATCTCCAAGTATTAAGGGAATGTCTGTGTTTTGCGTGAAAAGAAAGAAACTCGGAGCTCACATCTGGGAAATTTAAGTCATTATTACAGGATGTAAAATACTATTGCGTTTTTTTTCTTACCTTGTTTCTTGATGTTAATATTGATGTAAATATAAATTTATATTTAAACATTACACTGTCTCGACTTTTGTTCTGCACAACTTGACAGGTATAAACAGTGCAGCCATAGTCCAGTCTGCAATACTGCAGGAATCATGTGTTTCAATGGCCTTGAGTACGTGTTACAAGTAGTTGGTCCTCTAGGTGCACTCCAGTCATTCCAATGATTTATCAGCTTGACAATCTATGAAAGGTTGCACACATACATACAAATGTTGATATTCCAATAGGTTGTTTTATTACAAATATAGAGAAACAAATCCTCCGTGTGCCATGTCAGTCTTAGGATCAGCAGAAACCTCGTTCCTAAAACCACAGGTGCTTAAGTTAAATACAACCAAATAATATTTACATGAAAACCGTGAATTAAAAATGAGAAATCTCGTGTTTAAGTTTAACTGGTGACCTCAGGACCAAAAACGCACAAAATGAGTTTGGGGACCTCACACCATTCTAGTTCCCTATTGTGATCTTGGTATCGCTGTAATTCTGATGACTACTTTGACCCGGTCCCTTATGAATCGTGATTTTGGTTTCATTTCCAATCGCTCAAACTGCTTTCTTCTACTAATGACATTTTGGGGGTTTCCTATTTGAGGGTGTGTGCGTGCGTGCCTGTGTGTGTGTGTGCGTGCGTGTGTGTGAGAGAGAGCAGCAGGGTGGAGCAGGAGGTGGGATGCGCCCATGAAAAAGACGCACCGCTTTTCTATTGGACCAGACGCGGAGAGGGGCGCGCGCAAGACGCGCCTGACAGAAGCTCAGAGACTGTCTTGTGTGTGTGTGTGTGTGTGTGTGTGTGTGTGTGTGTGTGTGTGTGTTTTCCGGGAGAGGGGACGTGAGAGGGTCTCACTCTCAGACACCTGTCAGGAGGACTGCACACTGCACATTCACAAGCTGAACGTGCTGCGTCTGGAGGCTGCGCGTAAAAGCCATGGCTGCGCCTTTATCGCTTTTCTAGCCACGGAGCGCCAAGTTATCCTGCTGCTTTCTTCTTTTTCTTTGTGTCACTCTCTCTCTCTCTCTCTCTCTCTCTCTCTTTCGCTTTCTCTCTTTGGGGTTTTTTTTTTACGAGCCGCATGAGTTCACCGCTGTTTCTGGGTCAGCTGGTCGGGGTTCCGCTGGAAATCATGCACCCCACCGCGGAGAAAGACACCACTTACACCAAGATCTTCGTCGGCGGGCTGCCGTACCACACCAACGACGCCTCACTTCGGAAATACTTCGAGACATTCGGGGACATCGACGAGGCGGTCGTGATCACAGACAAGCAGACGGGGAAATCCAGGGGATACGGCTTCGTAAGTGGATCAGCTGTTTGACCGGATGTTGGGAGTTGGGCGCGTGAAGAGTGAAATGTGGGTTTAATCGGGCCCGTATGGTTTCTACCACCACCCAATTAGTTGAATAGTCAAACACTCTCATTTAAAGCGACCTAATCGTTGTTGATCGGTGTTTGTATTTGGGATTTTGTACTTTTGGTTGTCATCACAGTCTCCTACAGTTTTGTTTCTTTTCTTTCCTGGAGCTGCACACACTTGACAACAGCAGCAGCAGCCGCCATGTGCGATGTGTCTGGTGGTGGCAGTCACATGACTGAGGCATGAGCAGCAGGTTATTTGTTATGTGTGTCATCAGTTATTTCAGGGGCCCCATAAAGTGCAAACGAGCACACAATCAGACACACTAAAAGGATACATTGTGCTGGTCTGTGTGCAGCAACAACAGTACCCTCACACACACAGTAACACACACTGGGACACTCTTGAGTTGGTAACAAGCGGCTGCAGCTGGAGACAGATGCCTCCCTTTGTGCTCTGTGTGTGTGTGTGTGTGTGTGTGTGTGTGTGGAGGGGAGTCTTTGTTCACAGAGGTGTGACATGTCAGTTGGCTTTACGAGATAAGGCAGCAGTAGTTTCATTTTGACTTCCTCCCTCACAGACCGCCCCCATCCCTCACTACCTACCCTCTGTTTGGATGTGTTTTGTTGTTGTTGTTGTTGTTGCCTGTATGTGTGACTGTGAAGGAGACATTTTGTGGACTGACCCCAAACAGCTCAAATGATCCCTGGCTCGACGTGGCCAGTGTGAGGCGAAGGGACGCTGTGCTCATTTCATCCCTGATTTCCCCTCAGTGGTCTTAATTCCCAGCAGCAGCTTATTGGACCCCAGTGATTTCAACCCATCCAGAGTCTGATGCTGTGAAATGAAAGCGAGCATGGTGGTTTCATTTCCAGCGTCCCATTTATTGCGGGTATATTTGACTTCAGACTTTGTGTGTAGCTGCGCAGTGTGTATGTGTGTGTATGTCTCAACCTTCACAACACCCTCCCACTGCTATCTGCCCACAACTCAACTTACTCCCTCAAGGTAGATTCCAGTATCTCATCCTTGGCAGCCCAGTCTGAGAAAAAAAAAGTCTGCCTCCTACATATCAGCCCACTCCAGAGCTTGCACACAGCTGATGCTCCACTGGAAGTATTAAAAACACACTAATTGCTCCCTGCATGTAGTTAGGCAGTGTGTCCTCACGTGTTCAGCTAAAAGATTGAATCCTTTGAGGGGAGACGAGGACAGCGGCGCCCTCAGGGCCGTCGCTCTCTGGGTCTGTCGCTTCATCAAGACGCTCATGTTCGGATCACTCCCTCCACACTTGGCAGAGAAGCTTTAATTCGATGCAGCGCTGTTGCCTAAAAAGTTAAGCAGAATACTGTTAACAGGAATTGCTGTGGCATTGCTGTGTCAACAGGTGACCATGGCGGAGAGAGGAGCAGCAGAGCGGGCGTGCAAAGATGCAAACCCCATCATTGATGGCAGGAAGGCCAATGTGAACCTGGCATACCTGGGAGCAAAGCCTCGCAGCTCGCAGACAAGTAAGCGAGTTGAATCACTACTGACTGCACACGACCTCAGAGTCCTACCAGCATCTTTGTTATGTTTTCATATGAATTATATCACTTGCTCGCGTCAACACCGTCGGTGTTTACATGTGCACAAGTATCCTGGTGTGATCAGTTTCTCCATTTTCTGCTGTGTTGCATATGTAAACACTACACGATGGTTTCAGAACCCAGGAAGTGGTAGTTGGGTATACAAACTGGTACAATGTAGTATGTAAACACATAATCGAGTTTCACCTCTCTCTCTGCTCACAGGCGTTATGTTATGTTACAGTTATGTAGTAGGTCGTTGATACATCAACAAATGTCATGGTAAATGAGTTAGAGATGATCAACACCCCAAACGTAAACGCAAACGACTTTGTTGTCATAAATTGTCTTGTCTCTCTTTTTTTAACCAGTGAATCCAATTACAGTGTTAATTGCAGTTTGAAAGGTCAAGGTGTAGAGAAATTTAAATTACACATTGATACCGTCATATATACAGGAATATTAGAAATCAGGTTTCTCATTTCAGGATACTAATGTGCATGAGAAGGTATCTCTTCACTATAGGAGGATAACGTCATGAACAAACTATAAAAGCCGGCTGGAAACCACCGTTGCCTGGAAGCCAGGAAATCAGTCATAAAAAATAAATAAATAAATAAATAAATGTACAATTTTGAGGTTGGTGGGATAAAGCATGCAAAACCACTGGAATACTCATCACCCGGCCAACTCTCTCCATACATTCCCACTATACATTCACTCTTTTTAAATTAATGCACAGCTTTTATGCCATCAGGCTTTGTCAGTGTACTGCCTGTGTGCACTTCTTCTCCGATGTTTGCGCACCAGAGCTTGACAGCTTGCTAGCTGAAATACCAGTGAGTGTAGGTGCGGCGGACAAACAGTGGCGCTAACAACAACCGATTGTGCGGCATTACTCCTGGACCGGCGCTGCAGTGCAACTCCCCGAACACGCAGCCGATGAGAGATGGCGGTGCTTGGTATTTTTGTTATTGTGTTCGAGAGCAGCGGGAGAAATGGCAGAGGGAGAGAATAAGAAGAGCGAGAGGGGACGGGACTGTTAAGAGCAAGAGATGCACACGCACAGCCTCCTCTTTGTCCTTGAGAATGGAGAAAATGTTGACTTACATACAGTATGAGTGTCGACAAAAGGAGAGTGCTGATAAAGTCATGACCCATACAGTAGTGAATAGTTGGAGGAATGTGGAGATGAGGTCAGGGGAAGGGCCGTTTCTCCTGTCTTACTCAGCCTCAGCTGATTCCTGCTGAACTCTGAGGTCACACATGTTTGCGAGCAACAGAGCGCAGTATTATTTGGGTGAGTGTTTTGAGCGTGCGCGCGCTGAGGGAATACGTCCAAACATCAGAACCAAACGGAGAGTGTCGGTTTTGTCCTCGCCTCTTTCATTGTGCACCGCGCCGATAGAAAAACATCCCCACTTCCTGCTCTCTTTGTCTTTCTCTGCAGGCCTCCCCGTTGGAGTTCAGCAAGTCCAGCCTACGTGGGCTCAGAGGCAATATGGGTAAGATAGAGGAGAATCAATATGTCTCTTTCCACCTCACCTACCTCCTCTTCCTCCTCTTCCTCCTCAACACAATGTTTCACTCCTCTGTCCTTGGTATTTGTGAGCGCTTGCCCCTCTTCTCCACTCGGGGCTGTGGCAGCTATCACAGTGATGGAGAGAAGGTTGCTACACGGCGCTCCAAACACACGTCCCTTATCTGGATCTGTATGTTATATTTTGATTCGCCCTCTCTTGCCTTTGTCTTTCTGCTCTATTAAACACACACGCATCACAGTCACGCATCACTTGGGCTTCACAGAGGCACCACGCCATTTAGTCAAACTTCCCCGCATCCCTCCGTTTATCCTTCCTCTCTCCCAGCGCACGCGCACAGACTCACACAAATGCACGCAAACACAGCGCTGCCATTACCTCTCATATCACTTTGCCTCGCATTAGTGCACGCAGATACTGTTGCATGGAGATTGTGTGGCTGATATGATCAAGGGTTGTGCGATTTAAGTACGTGGGTGTGTTAGGGCGATCGTTTTCCCCCCACAGGATGTGAAGTTAGATTCTTTGATGGATTCAGGATATTGACTATGTTCATAATATTTTATAGATAAAAACAATGGATTCATTAATCGATAACTAATGAATATGATCATTAGTTATGTAATGTGGTACGTTGATTTGACATGTGTTGAATCTGCTGAATTAGTCCACAGCCTTCCCTGTTTGGTTATTTAATCCAAAACTGTGATGCAAACATCACCTACTCTTCATGTACTGGAGAGCTGAATATCAACAGTGTCATCATGGCCACTGCTATTTCTTTCTCAGGAACCCGTCCCGCATGGAAACTCACTGTAATCCACATGTGAAGGGCGTTCTGCTTCCTCATCCAGTCTCCCTGAATCTCAGTGTGAACACAATGGTAAACTTTAATGACTAAGTTCCTGACTGTAACATGAAGGGTGATTCATTCCCAGGACTTATACGGATGGTAGAGAGAAACTGCAGGTCAAACCCAGCAGCTTCCTGTTATGTAAACCGATCATAGCTGATGCTTCTGACAACACCCAATCAGGCTTGACTCAGCTGTTGTTTAGATGATCACAGATGAGGATATTGCCATCCAGGTTCACAGCTGTCTATTACGTGGCTGTTTTGTTTTTTCCAGTTTTGCCGACTGGGTTTTCTGTGTATTAGATGGATTTCACACAGGATGTAGTGGTTTGGAAAAGAGCTCTGTGGACTGACATTCTGCAGGGCAACAACCTCTGATCCTGCGGCTACAGAAAAGTCCATTAAAAACCTCAACTGCTCTGAGTGCTATTAATATTGCAGTCCTCAATTTCTGAATGAGCGATGAGGGAATTGAGGCTGACCCAGATGAGTCTATGAATGAGTGATGATGGGCTGATTGAAAGTGTCCCACAGTGAGGGCGGACCCCCGAAGCCGAGGGAGTCTCTTTTAATTTCTGCTTCCAGGAGGGGGTCACAGCTTTGACACCTCACACACGCAGACACACACTCGAACAATAACACATTAACAAACACACAGTTTGTTTATTAGTGTAGCGACACTAGCATATTCAAATTTTCTAGGAGTTCCTACTTTTTGTACATGTGATTTGAGTATATGGAAGTATATTTGGAGTATATTTGAGTTTTGGATTATTATGATAGACAATATAAAAATTGCAACGTTTTTGCAATTGGGACATGCAAGCACGCATTTCCTAATATTAATATATCTTTAATTTCCAGTTATAGCAGGACAATAACGCAAGACACTGTGGAGACACATACACTTCTCATTTCTCACCATTTTCTAAACAATGCGCACAAGAAGTATTTTTATCAGCATTTCAAAAGGGATTAATTAATGCTTTGACCGCAGACACATCAACGGTGGATATTAATTCACTGAAAATTCAAAGTGATTAATTACAATAAGCCTCAAGCTTTAATTTAAAATAGAAATGTGAAAGGAATTCCTTTATTTTAACTCATAAATAAACTTGAACACAACAGTCCATAAACCTTATTTTGAAGGAATACAGTTTGAACATAAATACGTCTTTGTTTTTGTTTTTAACATGGCACATAAATGGTGCTGCAAAGGCAAATCATCAGGTTAGCGATGCTGAAATAGAAAATTGGTTCTTTTGCTTGATAAATAGCTGAAATAGCTTGTTCATTATCAACATTCACATTTAGACACTCTGTCCATAATGAGAAATGTTGACCTTTGTCTTCTGTGACTCCGAAAGAGCTTAACGCTTATTCAACACGACACACATTCACGTTCGTTTTCGACAAAACAGTCCTTTGAAGGAAAAATCAAAGCAAACAGTCGGCGGATGATGTGTTGCGCGAACATTGTTTCATTTGTTTGTGTGTATTTATGGAAAAATCTGTTGTACAAAACGGAAACGATACCAACCACTTGAACCTCTGGAGATCCAGTGCGGCACAGCTGCAAGAGGAGTTGTAGGTACTTTATGTGAATGGTAGCTTCATTTCATAACAGGAAGCTGAAACTACTTCTACCGTCACCACAGTTATTGCTCTCCTCGCCAAAATGTAAAAGGAAAACGCTGAACGCAAATCGTACTGTCTGTGGGTTGTCTAAGGACCTGAGGCCTCTTTGGTTAAAGTTATATACAGCTGGAACAAAACAATCCAAACCTACAGCCTATCAAACCTCTCTTTGTACATGGAAAGGGCACATCTGTCTTGAGCAGATCTTTCTGCTCTGAGGCTCTGCGTCTTTGACATGATCAGTATGACTGCCGTCACTTTCAAACATTTCTTGCCGGGGTAAAGGAGTTTTAAAGGAAACAGCTCAAGGTTTAAACCGACATGCAGACTTTTCAGTTTTTCAAAATGACAAAATGACCAGAGAGGTAACTTTTTCTTGTTTGATGTATTTCATATCCAGATCTAGAAATTATTTATGGGCGCTGTAGTGTCCATACTGAGATATGCTCTTTCTGTCTAGTTCAGTTTTTATCCTCCATTGTTTGCACAGGTCCAATAAAGAAAAAGATAGAACAGGAGACGGTAACCATCTGTGATGCTGTCTTATCTGTATTGACTGTAATTTATAAAGATGTAAAAAGGAGCATTGTGTTCATGACGAAGTAATAACACTCATTCAGGCCTGTATCAGCTGCACTGCCGATTTTATCAGTGCATCCCTAGAAATCATCGTCAATATCATCGCAGCTCACAAAAGAAAAAATAAATAATGTTTAACTAGAAGTCAATACCAAGACAAGAACTAAGATAACCTCATAGTTTAGGCTGAATAACACTATTAGTACTGTACAAGAGCCATTACAGTAAACTGTGTGGGTGAATTAAAGTTAACTTTATATTTTAAAAACTCCATATTTAAAATAATGGCGATATTAGCTACATATATAAAGTCCTTATAATAATTCTATAATAATTCTATAATCATACTGACTGAAAGATAATTGGCTTGAATGGTTTGATAAAGTAGACCATTGCTGATGTAAAGCAATTTTTTGTGCCTGAAAATAATTTCTTTTGATGAAAGAAACAATTTCATCAAATGCGTTTTAATGAGATCTGCTGTCAGATAAAAGTGTGTTCATTTTTTCCCCTCACATCTCAACCACCTATTCAAATTAGGTCCGTATTCTTGTTCCTGGTTCCTATGGGCTCCGGGGCCTGATACTCGCACATGGCACTGGCTCCATGTTTGCACAGCAAATAAGAAAGATAAACAAAGACAGAGATCAAACAAAGCAGAGACCTATCTCCTGCTTAGGCATATTTGTGTTAAGTTTAAAGATGACTGAGGACAGGCTGGTGATAGCTCTGAGTTACAGCTGAGTGGGGAGAGTGGTGGTGGTGGTGGGGTCATCTATCACCCATGGCTGCCTGCTGTTGCCTTCAGGACCCAACACTTCACCATGGTTGCTATAATTTTTGTTTCTGAGAGAAAGGATGGCAGTGTGGTGTGAGGGCTGTTTAAGGCGTGTGTGTGTGGGGTGGGGGTGGGGGGGTGAGGGGGGTGCATCCTGTTGAGGCAGTGCAACAGACAGGGAGAGAAGGGGGGCATGGTGTGTTTATGCATGTGTGTGGAGGACACACACACACACAAACTAACAGCACACCTGTGGCCTAGCTGTGTAGTTGCGGATGAGTTCAGTGGATCTTTGAGAGCTGGTGGTCGACTAGTCTTTTTTGTGTGTGTGAAAATGTTCCTCATTGAAACAACAGTGATTCATGAAACAACCTCTGTGGGTGTGAATATGTTGACTCCCAGAATACATTTACATCCTCGACTGTTTTCTACCTACACTTTGTCTATTTCTTTTTTTTTCCCCCGCAGTCCTCCTCCTCAGTTTCCTCTTTGTCTGCTGCTTTAATTTGTTTTCTCATAATGTCCTTGTCTTGCTCTTAGCCTCTGGTGATTATTGTCTGTCTGTCAGGGGGTCCAGGTAGTTTGGGAATCCTCAGGTGTATTTTTCCTTCTTACCCAGAGATGCAATTAGGAGAGGCACTTCTGTTGCATGAAAAACCTAATTTGTAAAGAATAAAAAAATGGAGGGTCTTGTTTGAAGCATTTTAGAACATTGACATTTTACAATATACAATTTTGTTCAGTTCAAGTCATTTTAATTTAACCTGTTTGTTGCCAAATCATAACATACATGTATTGAGAATGTTAGATATTACAGAGCAGCCTGAGGTTTATTCTCTCGCTAAAAATATTTCAGCTGCCAAAAATGTGACAAGAGTGACAATGGCATTCAAAATGCACGACTCATGTAAAGGAATCTCTGGTTTATTCTTTGGCAAAAAACACAGTCTGGCAATCAAAGGCACATGTCCAGCAGGTCGATTCAGGGTAATAACAGGAAGAGATCAAAACACCAGGCAAACAGAAGAGGAACTAGGAGGGCGCTGAAACACTTGGTACAGAAACACAAGACAATCTGGAAACAGACAAGGGGAAGTGAGGGAGCTTAAATACACGACAGTGACAACGAGACACAGGTGTAGCACATCGGGGTGGGGCAGGTAATCAGGAATGGCAGGAAAACACCGGAAGACATGAAGTTACCTACATTGAAAAACAATGTCAATATCAAAATAAAACAGGAAGTGATTAAAAAAAAAGGAACAAAATGACTTAGCCACTAGTTATAGCCTAAATCAGAGCAGTAATAGCCGTTAAGGGGATAATAGTTTGAACAACAGCTCATAACTTTATTAACTTGTGCCATTTTATTATTTTTAGGGTTTATTTCATTTATGTGAAATAACTTAAATTGCTGTGAACATGTGCAATCGGCAATGTATATCTGTATTACTGATATTATTGTTGAATAAGGTGAAGGTAAAGGTAAACAGATATTCAATAATAGGAACATAGCGAGACAATAGAAAATGTAATGTGATTACAAACAACGCAGTGTCATATACTATCAGGAAATTGTAGTACAGTAAAACTACCTCTAATCTGAATTTTACAGTTTTGTTTCATAGCAAATTGCAACAACCATGACATTTTTTGCTAATTTTCTCCATATTTTGCAGCCATATTTTTATTAAACAAATTTATGGTGCATTATGTGCTTGCTGATCGTCCTGCTGAGTGTCCTGCATAGATGAGTTGGTCTTTCTATCGCTCACCCTCCCCCAAGCCGTGTTAGTGTTTGTGCGTTTGCAAGTGTGTGTTTAAGGAGAGAGGACGAAGGGTCATCTGTGCGTCTCCATGAGTGTCTGTATCTTTGACTCACCCTCCTCACATCCCTCATCTGAACTATTAAAAGCGTGTCTTTCCTGAGGCATGAAGGATATGATGGCTGATCCTTCACCTCTCAGCGCCTCTCTCGTGTCTTCACCCTTCCACTCGTTTCTCGCTCAAGGAGTCCTGACCTTGAACCTCACCCCCCCAAAAAAACCTGGAGATTTTTTTCTATCATTGTTATTATTATTATTGCTGAGTACATCCTGTCTCTTTAATCCTTTTGCTGGGTTCTGGTGAAGGACAGTGAGGGGGAGTGCAGCAGTGGAAGCTGCTGGCTATGAGGGAGTAAGCCCAGGGAGGGGATGCAGAGGGGAGTCAGTGGAGGTTATTCTGCTCTCATGGGTCTGTTAGTAAGTGTACACCCATGCAGCTGTGCCAGTTAGGCCTGTCATGCCTGAAATACCCATTCATGTGGGCACACACATACACACACACCCGCATGCATATACACATAGACACACAGACTTATCAATATCCCATATTAGCTCCACACATTTGAGTACACACAGCCTATTAGCTTTGTAACTGTATTATTCATCTTTTATTCAGGCTTGGATATTCACGATGGGTGCTTTGTAATTTGTGTACATGTGTGCATGTGTGTATGTTTTTCTACAGTGTGTAGATATACATATATTGAAGCATAAATGTGTATTTGACAGCCAGGCACAGAGAGGAGAAAGGCGAGGGGATGCGCCCTCTCATACGATGCCGCTGTCACATTGGATCAGTCAGGGTGATGCAGGCAGACAGCAGCAGCACACAGCTGTGGGAATGACACTGTACATCCTTGCTGGGAGACAGAGCAAAGGGACATGAGATACAGAGGAGTAATGAAAGAGGGGTCATTAGCTTCAGATCTGTTTTGACATTTGACTCTTTTGCATCACATCGGTGTACAGATTTTATCTTGGTCTATGTACTGCTCTTTTCTCACTGAAAACATATTATCTCCAAAAGCTTCCTGCTGCGTGCAATGAAGTTCATGACCATGATTTTCGCTGTCACATCTAGAGCAGCTTTAGTTATTAGACATGAGATATTTCTGCATGCACGTGTAGTAGGACATAGCTCAATTAGGAAAAGGTGATTTTATTCCTGTCTATAAAGATAGAAGTGGTGCAAAGAACAATAAGCCTGAACTTAGTATTTTATTTTATACTACATAATTTTACTTCATCACACTGCAAAAAAAACAAAACAAAACAACAACACACTGTTTAGGCAGCATTTATTTAACAGCCACAGATAATTTACTCTATATAACAGAGGACTCAAAAAACAAAAAAAAGACATAAGGCTGATAAACTGCATTATTTCTGATGTAACCAGTATTTTGTTAAACCACAATCAAGCACTGACTTCCTACTCATTTTAAATGTTGTTGTTTTTTGTTTTTGTTTTTTGCTTTACATATACTTCCTCTTATTATAAATATATATTTGGGGCAGTGTGTTTCCAATAGGACACAGCGAAGAAGAGTTTAAAGGGTTAAATAAGTTCAAACTAATGTGGGCTATGAAATACATTTGCAGGCATACTGTACATAATGGTGTGTGTGTCTGTGTGTTGTGTATACAGCAGAGTGGGTGTGAAAAGTCAGTCTCAGTGTTTGTTGTGTAAGCACACCTGATTCCTGCCCTCAGTCTGTTTGGGGATAAGCAGCAGCAGCCTGTTCAGACTCAGTCAAAAGGTTTCTGTCAGGTTAGTAGGTTTGACTGTGGATGCTCATCACTGTAGTGTGTAAGTGTTGAATACAGTCAAGTTGTGTTGAACAAATCAGATCCCCAGATATGATCACTGCAGCTGTTGCCAGATGTACAGAAGACATGTTAGCTTAAGCAGGCAGCCACAGTCAAGGCCATGACTGAATACAGCAGGACAGCATTGGGCTTTCTTCTCTCATCAATGCTGTGGTTCAGAACACCAACAGTGGCATGCACTGCCGCTGTTGTGTCAGATAGTATGGGAGCCACTCAATCCAGAGAACACTTTTCTATTTAAAGACAAATACATCAAATTATAATCAAAAATCATTTCCATTTAGTGTTTTGTTTTTAATTATATTTATGTTTTATGTGGAACAGTTTTTTTTATCCTGTTTCAGGAAGTGTGCTAATTGCACTAAAACACAGGGGAGAAGGTCTATTTAAATGGAGCAGCAAAAGTACTGTTATTAGTCCTTATAGGTTATTAGTCCTTATAGGAGAATAGGGCTCCTATAAAGGTTTTTTATGTTTGGGATAAAGGGAGAGTCTAATGTTTTCTGTTTGATAAACAGGCGGCACGTGTCTGTCTCTAGTGATCATTATTAGTTAAATTACACCTGCTGATCAGATATGAGTGTGTAAGAGTGATTTTTTTTCTGTTTTTATGAAACAACCTTCTGTATCTCACTTCTTTTATTCCTGTGTCTCAGTTAGAAAGTCGGTTACATTTATTATATTATACAGGTATTGATTCACATAAATTATTAACCTGTTGATCAATTTCTTCATTTACTTATGTTAATGACAGTGTATAGAAAGTGCTCGTTTTGGCTGATCGACATTTATCATAACATTAGAAATGTAGAAAATTAGATAAACAACATTAAATTAATCTCTTGACTAGAGCTGGAAAAATTAGTTGATGAATCAATTTAATGGAAAATGAATCAGTGAATAATAATCATTCAACTCTTTGAGTCTCTTTCCAGTTTTTCTAAATAGAATTAGCAAATTAATTTATAGTAAGAATAAAGTTTCATCTCAGCTCTTCTAATTAACTGGATAAGGTTCACTCATCCTAAATCTGTTTCCTGTGTTCAGGCTCGCCCAGCAGTACGTCTACCCCCAGGCGTTCCTCCAGCCCGGCCTGGTGCTACAGTCCCAGCTCAGCCCCACAGCAGCATCACTCTCCTCCCCTTACCTGGACTACAGCTCAGCCTACAGCCACTACACCCCCACAGGACTGGAGCAGTACCCCTACACCCCCTCACCTTCACCCTCTGGTGGCTACCTGAGCTACAGCTTTTCCCATGGCACGCCCACTCCCACTCTCACCACATCCCCAACCCCGCCGGCTGCCATCCACCCTCCACTGGCTGCACTCACAGCTGTGTCTGTTGCCCCCCAGGCTTACCTCCACTACCCGCTGCACCAGCCAGACCGCATGCAGTGAGCAGCTCTGACTAGAGTGAGAGAAATGATTGGTGATCGATGAAAAGATGATTGGAAACAGCGTAGCAGTTGAGCTGCGTCATCATCGGGTTGAGACTGGAGAACCAGGACGAGAGTGTGCTGTAATCAAAGGGCTTTTCGCAAGCACTCTCGTTCTTGTTTTTTTTCTATGTAACATTGTTAAAATAAATGTTTTATTGTTTCATCAGCATATGATCTGAATGTTTTTCATAAACGGCAGAAGTCAGGGACCGAAATGAGATGACTGATAGCATAGGCGATACAATATTCCCTCTGAGGTCGGAGGCGGTCTGACTGCTGGGGAGAAAGTCACTGAGAAATATGTCTGCTCGACACAATGATGCAGCTGCATTTTCTCCAAAGGTACTGAGAAGAATGCTGGACGTTAGCCAAGCTGATAGCCAGTTCCTCTCTCAGAAACGGAGGTCTGATTACCTCCTCGTCAAGGTTACACTGCCATCTAAGGCCTTGGAGATCTCCTTCTCAACATGCCTGGTTCAGTTTGTCATTTTTATTTGTCTCTCAACGCAAATGAACACAATGGTTATTGTACCTCATTTTGTTCCTATTATCTACAAATGGCAAGTGATTACACGGTGACCACCGTTTATGCAAGGGTGAGCATGAATAAGGGAGAAAGCACTGGTGTATTGTTTTTATGTTGTTCCTGCTAGAACATTACTGAGAGGAAGCCTTTGTTAACACTTAAAATAATAGTTGTCACATGACATCAGAACCTAGTTTGGTTTTAATGATATTTAAATGACATAGCTGTCCTTACATATCAAGTCAAGTTGCTTGGATGTTGTTGGATGTAGACATATATGTTGCCGAATGAATGCTTGTGTCCTCGGTGTCTCCTCCTGTGTGTGAGTGACAAGAGAACTAGAGCGATGCAGTACACACCAGTGTAAGGACCAAGCCTCCTTTCCAGCCCATTGTACCGTTAGAGTTGTTGCTTTGTTTTGTGTTTCCATGCTGCAGAATAAAGACGGCTGTTTTAGTGATAGCACTGGAGACTCTCAGTGCTGTGGCACCATTGTAGTAGTCCTGAACAAAGCCATACATCACCTTTAAAACAAATATGCAAAATAAAATTTGTGTTTCTAGAAAAGTAGAAATGCTGTTCTCTGAGTGTCAACAAATTCTCTGTGGTTTTGATTAAATTAGTAAATTGTTATAGACTGTATGTTAAACAGTTGCTGCATGACATGTTAGTAGAGTTATGTGACATATTTTATCATCGCATTACTGAATATGCACTTCACACAATCATAGTGGTGATTTGTGTTTGTATTGATCTCAATAGAAACACAAATCACTGCATTTATATAGCATCTCACTGGGAGATCCTCACAACACTTTGCTATATGCAAATCAAGCACTTTACATCAGCTCATTTATTTTTTTCTCAAAAAACTTCCACTATGAATATACTTAATTTTTTAATTACTATTTTGTTATTTTTGCTTCTCTGTACTTTTCTACTGAAGACATGACTTATTATCAATTAGTATAAAATATTAGAAAAACACAAAAATATTTATATAAGGGTAATACTACTCTAAAGGGCAGTTTATTATAGTTTTTGGTATATAGTACTGTATTTGTTAGGGACAATTTCAGCTGCAGACTAAAACACAAGTGGTACTCCAGTGCTTTTCAGCAACAGGACAGTGGATGTGGGATCTATCCATCTCATTCAAGTGCAATATCCATGTTCATCATAATGAAGGAACGAGTTATTCCTTATGACAACGTGGCTCATTGAAGTGTTCTACATATAGTTATCAATACAAGAATGGAATAGTAAACCTCAGGATTAACGTGATTAATGAAAAAAAAGAATTGTAGTCAGATCAGTTTTTGTTGATTTTGCTGTTTTCATAGAATTTGTGAGCTATCACTAAAACGTAAACTACCACCTGATTTATCCTATAATGTGTTTGTTTTTTTAGAGCAGTGGAGGTGGAGTCATAATGTAGTTTATCAGCTGTGACACACAAGAACAGAAGAGAGTTGGAGAGAAATGAATGTGTCTGTTTTAAACCATGTTTCTTATCAAGTATAAGCAACAGTTTTGGGTGGGCAGGACCCTGTTCAACCCAAACGACATTACATCTACCCACGGACCTCATTCTAATGTGATGTACTAGAGCATCACATTATTGTTATTATTGTTCTTAACTACTGAGTTTCTGTTGTATTTTCACCCAAAACACAGAGGTTTCAATTCCAGATGTGAAATTCTTATATGCTCTTTTCGCCACCTTCTGGACAAAATATAAATTGCAGCTCACATTTTTCATCCATGCCCACAAAATGCAGAGGATAAGAGACGTAAACTAGCGCAGACATTCTGTCAATTTTACGGAAATTTTATTGAACACATTGTGCGCCCGGTAAGGATCAAATAATAAAAGGAGACTCAATGTAAAGCTGATCTGTAGTGAACAGATCCACAGTCAGAGCCTGGGTCACAACATTTCATTTGTATTACGCTGGTTCAGAACAAAAAAGCAGATGGTTTATGTAAAAATGCAACTACCACAGTGAGGGGAGGAGAAATGATTGTGTCTTAAAAATCAATTACAAAATTAACACAGTTAAAAAAAGAAAGAGAGGAAAGGAAATAAAAAGAAATCTAAAATTCTGTATCTGCAATCTTGATCACACACGTACACGTATACACACTCACTTGCAAACACACTCATACACTACGTACAATCTGGCAAACACATGCACACACTCACTCTTATGCACACACCTGCACACACACAAACACACACACATACTGGCAGTGGCGGACTGGGACAAAAACTCGTTCCTGACTTTGTGGACCACACTGGCCACACAGGCCGGTGGTCAGGAAACAAACTCGTACTTAAATGACTACAATACAACAGGAAACATAGAGTATGTTGACAATAAAATAAAAGCACTCTTCCGCATTAGCGGCCGGTGTTTGTTGACAGTCACGCCACTAGCATGACACTACGGTTGTAGTTTGGCCGTGAACAAATACAAACTGAGGTGCTGCACACCCGGGACATGAAATGGACGTTAGCTGCTGTTTCACCCGGATGGAGCTTTCGTTTCTGTGCCTAGAGACTGAACCGGAAGAGCACGCTTCTATTTTATTGTCAACATATTCTGTTTCCTGTTGTATTGTAGTCGTTCACGGCAGCTTTACGTAGCTTGCTGTCCCCTATGGTCTAAAGTGATAACTACATGTTGGGGATTCAATAAAACTTTTTGTCTCTTGTCGGTGATAATGCTGTGAATAATTTTATTATTTACATAAGTAATTAAATAAAAGTGTTGAGACTGTCGGCCCAAATAGCACGTCAGCCCACCGGGCAAATGCCCGATCTGCCCAATGGCCAGTCCGTCCCTGCATACTGCTGAGGTATCCACACACACTAACACAAACCCACAGATAAAAATGCAGTGATTGAAAAATAGTGAAATCCTGTTAAAATCTAGTGATATCAATCACCCACGTCTTGTGTCTGAAGCGCAGAAAATAAAACAAACCAAAGAAACTAGAATGGAGATAAATTCAGATGAATAATGAAAAGCATGTCCATCTTTACTGATCTAACCCAGCTTGAAACGACCACAAACCCACAGTGTTGCCCTCTTTACCCCACCAAAACCCCAACACTCCACTCAACCATCACATGCCCCATCCCCTCTTTACCCTTGTCCCCACATCCCGTTGTCAGCCCTCATTCTGCCCTGGGCCTCCCCTGTTAGTCTAGATGTGAGTGTTAGCCTTGTTTGGTTTGTGTGAAGACATGGGTGGTGAGGGCAGCGGAGGCGGGGGTTGGGATAACTCAGGGCCTTGTCCCTCATCACTCAGCCCAAGTTTGCAAAGGAGGCAGGAGCCGGTTTATAGGGCTTGCGTCTTGAGTTCGATGGGCTCTCCACGGGTGTCCTGCTGGGTCTCTCTCTCAGGGGGACGGCTACCCTTCAGTGTGGCCAAGCGCTCAGACAGACCCCTCATGCGTGGGAACAGCATGAAATCGTACAGGAGGGCACCCATGGCACCTCCTATCATTGGCCCGACCCAGTACACCTGTTGACAGCAAAACATCAGTATTATGAGTTTACACACTCCTCACAGCGAAGTGCTTTGAAAAGGAAAGGAATACATCAAATCTGTTTTGAGAAGGGAATGTGATAAATAATCTCTTCAGCGTGACATCAGGTCTTACCCAGTGGTTGATGAAGTTCCTGAAGAGCAGAGCAGGGGCAAAGGACCGGGCAGGGTTCATTCCAGCGCCGGTGTAGTACATCTGAAAACCATAGCATTTGTTTCTGTGTTGTGTTGAGAAATATCTACATCTGTCTATTTATATCTTCATGCATATAGTCACTGTTTTCCCCATTGTCTCACCCCCATGAGATGTCCAATGGCGACAGAGAAGCCAATGGAGAGGGCGGCAGATCCCAGACGTCCATTTCTCCTCTCATCGGTCACAGCGAATGTACACACCACAAGCTGCATGGTAAGAAAAACCTCCACTGTGGTGGCCATACCCAGGCTGATGCCAGGCTGCAGCTGGAAATGGACAACAATACATACATCAGTAAAAGACACAATAATAAAACACATTATTTTTTTAGGTGCTTTTCAGTTGAAACCTCTTTCTGAACTCATACCACCATAAAAACTGTTCCACACATTCCAGATAGCTTATATAAATGCCATGTCACCTGATCACCATCATGTTTTCTAAAACATCCATAGCCTTACCGTGTTCATCGCCATGTTGCCTCTCATGTTGCCAGGTGTGACGCCGTACAGCACAGCGGCCCCAGCTACAGCACCCAGGCACTGGGCAGCGATGTAGAAAATGGCACGGAAAAGGGACATCTGTGAGCCAACAAGGTAGGCGAAGGTGACAGCGGGATTGATGTGGCCGCCGCTGATGTGGCCAATAGACTGGATTAGGGTGGCAGCCGCCAGGCCGAAGCAAAGGGCCACGTGGAGGACATGATGAGGCCCGGTGGTCCAGCGCAAGGCAGCACCCATGCCAAAAAATACGAAGAACATGGTCCCAAAGAATTCTGCAAAGACTGCCCGCCAAAAATTCATGGACCGGAACTCCCACATGGTGACTATTCACTTGAGAATCTTCCACCAGATGAGGAAAATTTAAAAAAGAAAAATTGGATGAGTCTGGATGAGTCAGTCCTCTGCCAAAATGAACAAGGAATGGATCTCCCTTTCAGTTCAAAGACAAAAACAGAATGGCAGGCAGAACTTCAGAACGTCAACAGTCGAATCCCCTCAGCAGGTCTTTACCAAGCCGTGATCTGGGTTGTTAAAATCAACTCAGCTGTGTTCTGTCCACCTGTTGCAAAGGCATAGGTGTGAGATAATGTGGAAGTGTGGGTGGAGATCTCAGCAGGGAAAGGCTGTCAAGACGAGGCGGGCATCAACACTAAAGGGGATAAGGGATAGACAGGGTGTCCGGTGGACCTTTTAGCCTCTGTGATGGACGGGAGATGGTCAGACAGGGGATTTATAATATCCCCACAGGGGCCCCAGGTGACACCATAATCCCTCTGTAAGGCCAAGGGCGGGGGGCAGCAGTGCAGGACATCCCAAATCAAACAAACTTAACCCCTCTGTCACCCCTCCATAACAAACTAAAGGAGTGTGTCTGTGGCACCAAACGAATAGTTAGAACGGTGAAATGCAGAAAATATATATAATGGCAGGTAAAGTGAAAGAGACCACAGGGTCCTTATATTCAGGGGGAGTTGGACTCTAGACGTAACAGCCACAGCGAGGAGCGGCTGCAGCTGAAAGGAGAAAGTTTTTCTTTGAGGGCGTGTGTCATCTGTTGACATATCAGAACTGTCATAATTAGGGGATTCAAATGCTCATGAACAAGGACAGAAAATGCACTTGCACAAAGACCTGCACACAACACACACACACATAGAGACATGCACATAATACAGTTGGGGCCCCGGACGGAAGAGCCCAAAACTAACAGTGCTGAACTGACCCATACACTGAAATGCCTGACCCGTGAAACCATTGTCTGTAACATGCATGACGACTATGTATGGACTGAGACAATACAGAAATATATATTAAGCTAAAACACAAAGGCTACAACCGTAGCCTGGTCTAGCTCTGAATCTGCTGTGCTACATGATAAACAGCTATAGTTTATGTTAAGGGTTAAAGTTATTGCTTCTTAGTCATGTTTTCAAGACAATTTCACCACAAGGAGAAAAGGTTCCTCAGACTTGTGTCGATGACCACCACAACCTGAACTTGGCATTGCATCGGAGCTCCATTCTCTCACTGTCACTGCTGCACATTCATGAACATAAAGTGTAATCTTGAGATTGTGAGAACGTTCACAATACGTAAAAATGTCTACAAAGAAGGCAAACAACAATGCAAAGTACTCAACATGTAAGGTGTGGAAGAAAAGAGCAACAGATCAACAACAACAAAAAACATTACACAACAGCAGACTTTAGGCTCTTAGGTGCTTGGCAAAGTAGAAACACAACCAAACGGTGAATATTCTGTTTGCGTGTGTCTGTTTGTAGAATTGTGTAAAGGAAGACATGTAGATGGTGGGGTTACTGAGAACCACAGGGGCATTACACCGACCAGTCCAGAGCCATCACTGTTGGGGGGCGGAGTGTGTGTGTGTGTGTGTGTGTGTGTGTGTCTGTGTGTTTGTGTGATGAAAGCAGAACGCTGAGCTTGCTGTTTTTTATTCCCTTTTATACATGTTAGAAAGAACACACACAATGCAAAATGCTGGCAGCAATGTGGCAGTGTGTGTGTGTGTGCGTGCAGTAAACAGCTCAGTGCACATTCTCATATACTATGTGAAACTGATTTCTGTTTTTATTACCAAATAATACAAAGCACAACATGTTTTATCTTCAATATCAATATCTTTCTCAGTCTTCAATCTCTTTAATATCTTCATCTCATCACACATTGGATATAGGGTTTATTCAAATCATGTCATTCAAATCACAGAAACATCTTTCCTATATACCGCTAGGTGTATTGAGGATTAAGGAGTAGGTGTGTGTATGTGTGTGTGTTCATTTCATTTTTTGGAAGTGAAATGATCCTGTAAAATACATGACCAAAACCAGATCCGAATAAATAAACACTCATTTTGTCCATTTTATTTTACAAAGCTTATTTCCAGAGAGGATCTTTTTTTTCTGTGGTGCCATTGCAGAGCTATGAAGACCCATTTGTTTGTGAATAGAAGCCCTCGGAGAAGAGACAGGCGCTAACAGGCACAGACATGAGAGAGATGTTGGGTTGATTGAGGATGTCATTGAACCTGCAGTGCCAGGCAAGGGCCTGTTTAGCATTTCAAAGCATTCAATGTTTTTCAGCAGGATTTCAATGAGTCCCCATTATATATTCTAATGATGTGCAAATATGAAAGTAACAATACTGAGCCTCACAAAATTAGCTCCCCCTTAACATGCACTAATGACAGGCTACTAGGACCTCAAAGGTCTTATTCAGCAAATTCAAAATACTGCATCCATACTGTTTTCTCTCCACATGTGCTGCAAACACAGACAGGTTCATTTAAAAATATTATCATCCTCCAGAATGTGTGGGTTGTGTTAGTGGAAATTAACCTGAAAAGGTAAATATGAGGTGACACTCACTGTCAAGGTTTGCGGGAGCTGCAGAGTAAGGTGGTAATTCTTTAATAGGTGATCACTGACAAGTTGTTATTATATTGTCACGATATTCTTTCTTTAACAATTAGCTTTTATTCCCCGTAGGGTTACAGGTTATTAGAGGAGGATAATAATGTAAGAGTTCTGAGGCATTTATGCCTTAAGTATTTCTTTTTGTGCAATAATTTCTGTGTTTTCTCTTCTGTGGTTATAAGAAAGTATGCGTTTTGCCCAAGTAGCCTACCACCTCCTCTAAGTATGTATGTATACGAATGTTTTAGTATGGAATCTCAAATGTTTTTATTAACATTATGTATTTTTAAAACCACCATCTTAACAGAACAATTGAGCATGTCAACATGTCAAAAACATTTTGTTGTGTCATGGGGACAAATGCAAACATGTAATAATAATAATAATAATAATCACCATGATCCATGAACCATGAACCATGAAACAAAATGGCTAAAATGAAATTTTCTTATTTACATATATGCTTTACTATAGTAGCAGTGAATTACATTTCATGATATGGCCACCCTGGGTTAACCTGTAAAATAAGCTTTGATTTGACAAGTTGGCCCACTGTACAATAATGGATGTCTAAGTACTTTGCAAAGACTTTGTCATCATTTCCAGCTTCATTCAGATCAATAGCTCTTGATGTTAAGTCTGCAGAAACAATAGATTTATACATTTACAAAACCACTAATCCTCACCTTCAAACAATGAATCCATTAGTCACATAGACATTATTCAACACACAATGTGAATGTTACAATGATGTATAGCAAAACCAATATAGTAATTTGTGTCATTAGATAAAATAGATTCATCGCCATAGCTTAATGAAGAGCCAACAGTATTTTAAGAAATAACAGCCTCTGTATAATTTTTCTATACCGTAACATATTATTTATTATGTATTAAGTTTTTACATTTTTAACATTTACAGTATATACAGTTTATTCCTTCTTTAGGGGCCTCATCAATGCCAATTCTGATCATGACAGCCACTGTGCACTTTGCATCTTTATAACAATCACTGTAAAGTTGATGAATGGTGGTATTCTATAGTTCTTTTCACGCATGTTCTCCTCAGTTGTTTTCTTGTTTGTTGGCCCTTTTGGCTCTCATGGCGTTCTGCGTGACCGTGGACAGTGACGAACCTGTCATGCTGGTCGTCTCCACGATCTCGATATCCTTACAGGTCAGACACGCCAACAGCTTGTGGTGAGAGGCGTTTTGTGCAAAGACAAAGTCGTGAGAAAGACCCGCCAGGATTGCACCGACCACTGGTCCAATCCAATAAACCTGCAGGTAAGAAAATAAATACATAAATATAGACATAGGTATAGAGACATTGCATTATCACATTATCAAGGAAAAATTGGAGTGAGATATTTAACATTTTGTCCAATGACAACAATTTGAAAAAAGCAAACAAACATACAAAACGTTTATTATGCATAACCACATACGTGGGTGTGTATATATATATATAGAGAGATATACATCTTCATGTATGTATTTTTTATAAAACATCTAGAAAACAGCATAACTAGACAGGTGGGTAAGCGTTATCATGCAGGTTTGAATTTTTCTCTCACCCAGTGGTTTTCCCAGAACCCCGTGATAATGGCTGGACCCAGAGCACGTGCTGGGTTCATACATGCACCAGAGAATCGTGCCTGACAGACAAACAACATATACAAATATCATCTGGGAACCAAATTCATACTGCATTGTGGCGTTTTACATTTGGTATAAACCCGGATGTTGACTAAAACGCAACTACTTAAAGCTAATTTTACCCCTATTAAGACCCCAGCAGTGTGTGCTAATCCAATGGCCAAGTTTCCTGGTTCTGGGCTCTCCCTCCGTCGCTGGTCCTCCACTGAGAACAGGGTGAGCACCATCTGGAAGGTGCACAGTATCTCTATGCCCAATGCCTGGGCTGCGTTCAACTCTAAAGGCACCTGATGATGCAAAAGAGATGCAAACAAAAGAGAAAGAGGACCAGTGTAAAAAAAAAAAGCATGGCAGCAATAATTAAAAAAGATACTTTACATTAATACAAAATGTCATGTCTCTCCAACTTTATATGGCTGCACTGTTCATATTTTTTGAAAACTGACCTTGTTGACAAAGTGCTCAGCACTTGATTTCAGGGGTAGGGCCAAGTAGAGGGCCCCAGCTCCTAAAGAGGCCCCCAAACATTGTACAGAGATGTAAACAAAGGCCCTGAGACCATCCAGCCTCCGAGTGGTCAACAGAGAAAGAGTTACCGCAGGGTTCACCTGATCAGAGGGCACAAACACTGACTTGAAGAAAACCTGTATCACAAATATCACAAACAAATATAATAACAAATAATGTTACTGTTTACATTTACAAGCTGTTTAAAAATATTATATCTTTACAGCTCTTCTGTAGCTTGTCAATGTGTGACTGTGAGACGTTCACCTGCGCTCCACTAATTTCTCCAAAACAGTGTCCCAGTGCAACAATCACTGCACCCACTGCCACAGCTGGGTACAGGGGTCCCCCAGGGGCCTCTCCAGGGCCTGGCACAGAAGCACCCAGCAAGGTACTCACTAACACCAGGGTGCCAAGCAGCTCTGCCAACAGGGCTCGCCAGAACTGCCGACTCCGTAACTCCTTGAGAAGGGACACAAACAGAGATGGCCTATATTTAGACTGCAAAGTGTTCTTGAATGTGAGGTAAATTACAGGAGTTAAACTGCAATCCATCCAAAAACCCTAAAAGGAGCTGAACTCACTCATAAAAAAAGTAAAAAAAAGTCATACATACATTTTATAGTCACTATATGGCTTATATGGCGAAGGTTGTGTTTTTCTTATGTACAATTTTCCCACATGTGGTCTTAAAAGCATTTGACAAAGCAAAGACAACACTTATTGAATCACAAAACCACATTTCATCTACATGTCAACATGTATTTTAACACATCAGCTTATTCTGTTGACTGTGTTATTGATCACAAATGAAATCTATCTATATAATTTTATCACCATCAGACCTGAGGATAAATTGTTTTAAAGTACACACACACACACACACACACACAAATGGTCTTCAGTGAAAGTGATGATTAAATTCTCTGTTTGTTTAAGTATAGTTGAGAGCATGAGTTTCACACTTGGAAATCATGAGGAATTTTAAAAGCAATGCAATAACATAAGATCCCTTACCTCACGCCACGTCATTTCAAACCCAGTGAATTTGTCGTTCTCAGGTTTCTTCTGTCTCGGTAGGTCCGTCTGCCTGTCGTCTGCCTCTGTAGAGCTGTTGGGTTCTGAGGGCTCCAGGTTCCCTGCCACATCCTTGAATAAGTTGTTGAGTCTGAGAGGTCCTTTGATGAGAGCAGCCTCCTCCCCCTTGGTTTCTCTCCGTTCACCCTCTCCTCACCTGACACCTCGGGTATGCACGAACATACAAACCTCCTCAAGCTTGTATGTAACTTCATGCCAGCTGAAATCAATCAAATTTCAATCAAATTTTATTTGTATAGCCCATATTCACAAATTGCAATTTGCCTCATAGGGCTTTAACAAAGAGTACAGGGTCTGACATCCTCTGACCTACACCCTCAGCAAGGGTGAGGAAAAACTGCCAAAAAAAAAACCCTTTTAACAGAGGAAAAAAAATGCAGAAACCTCCTGGAGTGACTCATGTGAGGGATCCCACTCCCAGGGATGGAAAGAAGTGCAATGGATGCCACGTGTACACAACACATTATACAAGTATAATAATATAATATAATATAATATAATATAATATAATATAATATAATATAATATAATATAATATAATAGTGGTAGTGATGCGTTGAGTCCAGTGCTGGATCCAGGTCCTGCAGCTCCAGAGCATGTTCCATGGTCACCACAGTCGATGGTCCATTGACGTGGCTGCACCTGGTTCTGAAACAGTGGGGCACAAAGACTCCGGAGAGGAGGCTGAATTAGTAAGGTGCATTAATAAGACACAGATATAATGATATGATGTAGATGGAAGGAGAGAAAGCAGACAGAGGAAGAGAAGAATAAGGTCTAAATGTCCCCTGACAGTCTAGGCCTATGGCAGCATAACTAAGAGCTGATCAAAGATGGACCTCGACCAGCCCTAACTATAAGCTTTGTCAAAAAGGAAAGTTTTAAGTCTGCTCTTAAATACTGAGAGGGTGTCCGCCTCCTTGATTGAAGCTGGAAGATGATTCCACAGCAGAGGAGCCTGATAGCTGAAGGCTCTGGCTCCTAGTCTGCTCCTATAGATTTTTGGAATTGTAAGTAAACCTGCATTCTGAGAGCGGAGTGCTCTAGTAGGATGATATGAGATTATTAAATTTTGTAGGTATGTTCGTGCTATACCATTTAGAGCTTTGTATGTAAGTAGAATGATTTTGAATTCAATTCTAAATTTCACAGGGAGACAGTGCAGTGAAGCTACTTTGGGGAGATACGTTCTCTTCTCTTGGTTCTGGTCAATACACGTGCAGCAGTATTTTGAACAAGCTGCAGGCTCTTTAAGGACTTACTGCTGCAGCCTGATAGTAATGAGTTACAGTAATCAAGCCTGGACATGACAAAGGCATGGATTAATTTTTCGGCATCTTTAAGAGACAGGATATGTCTGATTTTTGCTATATTGCGTAGGTGAAAAAAGGCAGTTCTCGAAGTTTGTTTTATGTGAGAATCGAGTGATAAATCAGAATCAAATATAACTCCCAGATTCCTGGCAGTTTCCCTGGGAGCAAGGACAATGCCATCTAGACTGGCTATATCATTAGATAATGATTCTCTAAGATGACTAGGGCCAAGTACTATAACTTCAGTTTTGTCTGCATTTAATAATAGAACATTTTGGCTCATCCAGGTTTAAATGTCTTTGAGCCATGCTTGGAGTCTAAGTAGTTGATTAGTTTTATGTGGTTTCATTGAAATATACAACTGAGTGTCATCTGCATAAAAATGGAAATTTAAAGAGTGTTTTCTAATGATGTTTCCTAATGGCAGCATGTATAACATAAATCTCCTCCAGCTGATTCTACTGACCTTGAGCAACTTAATTCATCTTCAGAAAACTAATAGTAGCTTTTCACTTCTCTTCAAACTGAAGTGATTGTGGCCACTTCAGAGGACTGCACAATGCCGAGGTAAAACCCAGATATGCAGCTTGTTTGGAAAATTGACGTGAGGACACAAATTGATACAATCACTGACGGAAAATGACTGATATAAGTCGATCGCAGTCATAAGCAAAAGGTCATGTATGATACAAGTTTCAAATTATCACTCCAGACTCCAAAAAGACAAACCAACAGCTCAGCCATCAACAAAAATGCCACCATTTGTTGGTAAGTGTTAAAGGTGTGACATATCTGTTTTATTATATTATATGATTAATTTGTGCATGTGCCAAATATAGTGGCCCATGTAAGGTATCTGAAATTGCCATGTCAGTACACATATAGAATAAAAAATGTGATATTTGAGAATGGACTTTTGTCTTCTGTGGGGTCACACACGACATACTGTATAATCAGCAAATGAGATACATACACGTCTCTTCCCTTTGATGCATCATTCATTTCCAGGAAACAAACTAGTGGGTCTGACAGCAGAACTCATACGTGTAGGAAAACAGCAGAGAGAAGGGCACAACTGAATGTGACTGTCCCTGCTGTGTTTTGACACCATACCAAAAGAGCTGGAATATGATGACTTGCCACAAACGAGTTGAGAGCTACTGCTCTGCTACTCATCACCATGGGTACAAACTCTTTCATGATGCTGTTGCCATAGAGCCTATTGTGGTGATGCATCTGTGCACACTTTTCATTTTCACTCACTGATATCAAAGGACACAGACTGCATAGATGTTTAACCATTAAGCAGAATTCCTTTGTTAAACTTTAAATGTGAATGTTTCCAAAGTGTAACAAATTGTGTGCGTGTGTGTGTGTGTGTGTATGTGTGTGTGTTGGTGTGTGCGTGTGCATGTGTGTGTTAGTTTATTGTTTTGTTTATTGCAAGATGCACAGTAGCTAATATAATGGGGTTTGTTGTAGAGGTCAGACTCATTCTGCTGGGTATCAGGGGCCCTCAAGTCCAGATTGAGCTGGTTGGTTGGGGTGGGGGGTGGGGGTGGCTGAGTGGTCTGGGGCAGTGCTGGTGTGCTCCATTATACCATGGATTACCCCATCCCTTCCACAGCAACTGTGTAACTATTATCCCCCTTTTGTGGGGCTAAGCCCTACTATGTGTAGTGGGACAGGTGGGGGGCAAGCTAGAACCCGCTGGCGTGGGGAGTTTTCAGCCCCCTCCACCCAGAGTGCTGACACCGACACAATTCCTCATACACACGCATACACATTAATACGCACACTCTCACAAAGTGCCAGCTAAGGGATTTGAGAGAGCAATAGAGGGCAAAGAGAAAGGTGCACTAAGAGACACAGTATGCACATTTTGTGGTTTTAAATTCTGATCTTTCATAGATTTATGTTTTTTAATGAATGTTGATTTAAGTGTAGAATGTACAGTGTGTGTGTTGTACTTGAGTCTCTATCACTGTACAACAGCTGGTAGTGATGGCAGGACCCAGCAGCATGTGCCGCAGACAGGACTCTCCAGGGAGCTGCACGGGCCCTTGACCAGACTGCCATCATGGTTGAGCTCTGCCTCACTATTTAGCAAGAGATACTGCAGCATGATGGTTGTGTGATCGACAGTGAAATATAATTATCTGTGTCTCGTATCAATCTACAATGAAAGACCTGCAGATGGATATGTAACTCAGGGGAGAACCAACATAGAACTAGTGGGTTATTTAATATATAGAGGCACATGTAGTTAAGCACGACAGTTTATAATGAAATGTTACTTTAACACTGGTTAAAAAGTAATTCAGTATCGAATTATAAGCCGTTCTGACTGCATCTTGAGACTGCACAACCTCCACCCACTGAGGAGGACATGGAGATGCAGGTGAAAGGTGAGGACAAGCTAATAAGTGGACTTTGCGTTAGGATTGTTTTGCCGCTTAACAATTAATTAACTTAGGCTGTAAAAGGCTCAGCACAATTTCTTACAACTTGTAGTGAAGTCTTCAATTTTTTCATTTTGTTCAACTACCTAAATCCTAAGGTGCAGAATCTACTATTGTATAACACAGGTATGGGTCCGCTCCTAGTCTGCTAAAGGGGTGGGGCACTGTGTCAGGATAAGGTTTGTAGATTGGACCCCGAAGCAGAGACTGAGTCAGGCAGGTTGACGTGAAGCTGTAGTTTATTGTCCGGAAAAGCAAAAACAAGCCAAAACTCAAATCCAAAAACCACAAGGAGAAAACAAGAGGTGGTAGAGGTGAACTACCCAACACACGGAATCATCTGGCAAACAAGTAGAGAAGAGACCAGGCTTATATAGAGCAGGAGATGAGCTGATTCAAAATCAGGTGTGCCTCGTCTGCTGCTAATTGGGAGACCAGCTAGGCCTCCTGCCACACACCTGCTCTCAATGATAAACAGAAAGGGGTGAGAGGGGGAAGAACACAAAACAACCATGACACACTGGCGAAATCCACCAGATATAATTCAGGAAAATCACTAGTTGTCTTGTTTCTAAACTGTCTTGGAACCAAACAACTTGAGCCTATGAAGGCAAGGAGTACTAGCCAATCAGAGACATGCAGGATGTCCCTTACACTGAGTAGTTGTATACAAGTCAGAAAAGAGGCACCAGTCAAATGCAATGTTCGGCACAACTGAATAAAACTCAAGGATATGTCGTTCTGCCTATTCGTGACCATCATACTATACTATGGAGGTTTTTGGTCATAACATATTATACAAAGACTTTTTTTCATGTTTTTTGATGACATATTATATGATATTTTTAACAACATATTATGCTATGACGTTTTTTCAGTATTCAAATACAAACATTTGATAAAGCAAAGCACAAATGTACATTTTCAAAAAGATTGGGCAGTGAAAGCCCTAGAGGCACTAAATCAGGACCTCAAAAAACAAAATTGGGAAGAAGCATATGTCAGTCAGTGGTTATTGTTGGTTATTAGATGAATAAAATCAATGCAGCACATAATTCATTGAAAATTCATGAAAATGCTGACGAAATTGTATAATAATAAGTGCAAATGAATAACAATTGCGTTAAAAAAATAAAAATGTAAATAAACTGTGGATGACAGTTTATTTATGAAGGGAATACAAAATGCCTGCGCACAGAAAAATTATTTACATAGGCGTTTCTTAAAACTGCAAACAAAAAAAGGAGAAGACAGATACAAAAAATATTAAAATAAATTATTGACAATAATTAGAAAACAGAAAAAAGATTATTATAGTGAACTACTAAATAAGCGTGAAGATAACACAAAAGCAACATGGGGAATAATAAATAGTGTAATTAAAAGTGATACAGCAAAATCAACATTTCCAAATTATTTTGTAAGGGAAAATAAAGACATATATGATGTAAAAGAAGTTGCTAATGAGTTAAATGATTTCTTTGTAAATGTGGGTCCAAGTTTTGTGGCTAATAAACCAATAATAGAAGACAAATTAAATACAACAGTAAATAATGTCAATAGCATTTTCCTTGACAAAGTGGAAAAAGATGAAATAACAAATGTTGTAAAAGACTGTTGAAAAAAGGTCAACTGACTATGAAGATTTAGAGATGATGATTTAGCCATTCACTTATATATGTAATCTGTCACTATCAGGAGTCTTTCCAAACACAATGAGAACAGCCAAAGTGGTCCCACAATATAAAAATGGTGATAAATGCTGTTTGATATCCTTATGGATAGAGGAGTCGAGGAGTGTAAATACGAGGACCGACGTTTGTTTTGTGTGCTCATATGCAGAGAGAGAAAATAAAACTCCAGCAAAGCGCTCGTTGGGTCGTCATTATAAAAGAAAGAAACACAACGCAGAAGTCCACCGGTTACAATGGACTTATAATGGACTTAATATCTCTAACTAGGACCAGTGTCGTTGCTTCCACAGTTTTCCAAAATAATAGGAAAGGTATTTTTGACACGGTTGGATATAGGTTTAGGACAAAACCTTCAACAGCAACGACAATCACGGAACATTAACAAATAAAATATTTATAGCAACAGACAACAAGAACTACTTTATAAGCATTTTCATTGACTTAAAAAAGCTTTTGATGTTATTGGTCACACAAGACAACTTCAAAAACTACTTTGGTATGGAATTAGAGGTATTGCATATCAATGGGTAAAAAGCTACTTAGTCAATAGAAAACAATTTGTTCAGATAAAGAATACAAAATCAGAATTGTGTGATATTAATTATGGAGTAACACAAGGGTCAGTTCAAATTGTTTATACTGTACATTAACAACATGTATCTATGCTCAGCTACCTGGGACCATCTTATTTGCCAATGATACACTGTTTCAGGATCAAATATACAAGAAGTCATGCAGGTGGTAAAGTTGAAAAAAGTTTTTTTAAAAAGTGGTTGATATAAGTTGATATAAATAGACCTTCACTCAATCTTAAGAAAATTTAGACAACAGATCCAGACCACTAAGACGGAGAGGAAAGATCTGCACGTCATATGACTAGACCTAGCCATTGCCTATGGGTCAGTGCCACACCTGCTCACAGCGCACTCTCTGTTTTTTTTCTAGATCCCAGACAACATCAGGACCATAATCATGAACTATTTCCAGGTCATGCACATGTGATGTGGGATGCTCCATTTCCGCCATCCTCTTTGTGGCAGTGTTCGAGGTCATCCTAATTGGGGCAAGGCAGGTACTGGGTGGGGTCCCGCTGCCTGCAAGGCAGAGGCTCCCACCCCTAAGGAGCTATATGGACGACATCACCTGCCTGCTACGAACCACCCCAAGCACATCCAGGCTGCTAAAGAGGCTGGAAGAGCTGATCACCTTGGCTAGGATGAAGTTCAAGCCACAGAAGTCAAGGAGCCTCTCATTGCGATGGGGGAGAGGATAGACAAAGTAACCTTCAACATCAGCAGGGAAGACGTCCACCGCATCATGGATCAGCCCATCTAAACCCAGGGAAGACTTTATACATCTGGTCTCTCAGACAAGGATATGGGGAAAACCATCTTTCAGCAGCTGTCAGAAAGCCTGTCCAAGATTGATGCAACTCAGCTACCTGGAAAGTACAAGGTGTGGTGTCATCACTTCACCCTGTACCCAAGAGTCATATGGCCGCTGAAGCTGTGCAAAGTCACCTCATCAGCCAGATGGAGGCAAAAGCCAACTCCTTCATCCGCAAATGGCTTGGCCTGCCATGGTGTTTCTAAGCAGTTGGCCTGTATGGATGGAATTCACTCCAGTTACCCCTGAAATCTATCACCCTAGGCTGCAGGCAGGAGAAGGCTAGGCTGGTAATGGAGTTAAGGGACTCCTCCGATATGGCAGTGACTGAAGCAAATGCCAGAGTAGAGACTGGAAGGAAATGAAGAGCTAAGGAGGAGGTGCAGAAGGTGATGGGAAGACTGCAACTCCAGGAAGTGATGGGCATGGTCCAGATGGGGTGGGCAGGCCTTGGATGGAGCTACTCACCCACCCTATGGTACAAGACAAGCACCAAGGAGAGGAAAGACCTTGTTGTCACAGAGATCACCAGGATTGGCAGTCTGTGGCACAGGGCCAGCAGGGGCAGTGGACAACATGAGAGGGTGTCACAAGCCAAGCAATCAACTGGGCAAAGTTCTGGAAACTGTCACAGGCTCATCTCAGTTTCCTCATTGGGAATATAGCACTGACACAAGGGTGGCTCAAATTCCGGCACGACCAAGTGCTCAGGAAGCTGGCAGAGGAGCTGGAGAAAAGTCGGCAGGAGGCAAACAACCAGAGTCCAGAGAGCCAATGCAGGATCCACTTCCTCAAGCAGGGGGAGCCCACAATGCATACCAGCAAGAGACCACCCGCCAAGCTATTAACACTTAATTAACACTCCATTTAGAGCTTTGTATGTAGGTAGAATGATTTTGAATCAAATTCTAAATTTCACAGGGAGCCAGTGCAGTGAAGCTAATATGGGGGAGATATGTTCTCTTCTCTTGGTTCTGGTCAATACACGTGCCGCAGCATTTTGAACAAGCTGCAGACTCTTTAAGGACTTACTGCTGCAGCCTGATAGTAATGAGTTACAGTAGTCAAGCCTGGATGTGACAAAGGCGTGGATTAATTTTTCGGCATCTTTAAGAGACAGGATATGTCTGATTTTTGCGATATTGCGTAGGTGAAAAAAGGCAGTTCTCGAGGTCTGTTTTATGTGAGAATCAAGTGATAAATCAGAATCAAATATAACTCCCAGATTCCTGGCAGTTTCACTGGGAGCAAGGACAATGCCATCTAGACTGGCTATAT
>JAFBJQ010000267.1:498844-517720 GCA_016785345.1 Trinectes maculatus
TCAACCCCTACGGTGACAAAAGGCAATTCACAATAGTAAGCTCTTATTGTAGGGTGGTGTTATAGCGACATCTAGTGGCACAACTAATTATCTACATACGAATACATACATATGAATGTATGTTCCGACTAACGTCGAAATTCAGTTATGACACATTCTCAGGAACGGATCTCCGTCGTAACACGAGGACCCCCTGTATATTTTAGGTGGGTGTGGCCTATTTCTCTCTCTCCTCCCCTCCAGGTGTGTTCGACCCGCCTCCTACACACCTGTTGCCAATCAGGTGTTAGTGTTAGTCAGAGGTGGAAGCTGGTGAAGCGTGATCTTTAATCCCTCACGGAATGAGCGAGAGAGATCTGAGACACTTTCCATTGTGTAGGTGTTGTTGTTGCCATGTGGACCATTGTCTGTCTGGCCTCGTCCTTTGTTTGTTTGTACCAGTGAGTGTCCAGCTAAGCTGTTTACAACTTCTCTGATGGACACTCTTTTATTATTTTAGCGCTGGTCAAGTAGTGGGTTCAAGCAGGAGCTGAAGTTTGTGAGAAACGATTGGCCTTTTCACCTTCTCTCCTACAGGAGAAGAGATTATTGACACAAATTTTAAAACGGTGGATGAATCTTTTCCTTCGTGAACAGTATGTTGGGTTAGGGTGGCGTGGCTATTCCAAAGTTTTTATTTCATAGTAAGAAAAATCAAAAGTTACACAGCTATTTCCTTCGTCAAGGGGAATTTGTCTTTTTTATTTTTACATTTTATTGGAAACCCAAACTTAACAAAGTTGTTTTCGCACTTGGAAGCAACGGAGAACGCCATAACCTTTATCTCTCTGGAAGAGGGTTTGTCGCTCTTAACAAATCTCCTCATAAACGCGTTTTCGTACTTCATGTGTCTTGTCTCTCTTAATTGCTGTGGTTTATTCACAGCAGGAAGTGGAGCGAAAAGCCGGCGTGCACACGCTGCTTTTTCTGATCACTGCAGGCGGCGACTACGGCTCATTATGCAGAGGAGAGCAAATCATTTCTAATGATTTTCAAAACAAAAGTGACACCGAACAGGACGGCGTTATTTTTCGGCCCCCAGTCTCAATCTTACTTTTCAACTTGGCCTACGTCTGCTATTAATTATGACAGAAATGAATGGCGAGCTCAGCCGCTCACTTCTCCGCACCTTCGCTAATCCATTCATTGTTCAAGATCCTGGACCAACTTTATTTTCAGCGTCTCACAAAAATAAAAACGACCATCATGCTTTTATCATGATAATAATGCTTGATCAGCTTTGTCTTTAACTTCACATTCAGCTCTGTCGTAACTGCTGATAATTCCACTGGAAATGGGTCTGTTTTGCTAAACAAAGGTTAATGAAAGGTTAAGGAAAAGTAATCAAACAATCTTATTATCATTTCACCACCAGGGACACTCAATTTTACAATGTCCTGTGAAACTGTCAGAGTGATAGACTAATTTCCCTGCGCTGATTCTTTTCCCCGTTCCCCCGTTACTATTTTTGACAGATGTCCCATCTGGCCGCTCCTCACAACAATATTACCCGATGAACTTTCATTTCCTCTGTTGTTAAATAGAAATGAATCTGCTCTCCATCACAGGTGGGAGGCAGACTTAATTGACTCGTGTTAACATCTTCCCGGGCCTTGTACACCTGGTCTCTCTCTATATGCACATTTTATCAAAACATTTATTCCAATCTGCTCGTTTGACAGCAAAGCCGCTGATTGACAATCACAGCACATCAACACGCGCGTACACACGAGCACGGTCCTCGTCTCCTTCAAAACTTTAAATATTCAGTTCCGAAAGCTTCTGAGCTCATAAACTCACTGTTTATTTTGTATAGTTTTGCTCAAAGTCATCGCATTAAAATATATAAAATATTTTTAGTTGGGTTGATCAGGACTGTAGCCGACTGTCTTTTGGAAAGAACGATTGTTATTGTCGGTACCTGAGCCAGTGAAAAATCCAGGTACCATCTGAAGTTTCTCGCAGCTGAAGTAAAGAAAAACTTCTCAGCAGCTGTCCGTCATGGAGTTCTACAGAACCAAGAGGAACAGTGTATAGTGTCAGTGGTGATTTGGGTTTTTAGAGGTTCTTTATGATGTTCTCCCAAAAATGTGTCGCCATGGAGATTTAGTCGCAGTATCCCTCTCGTAATCTGAGTTTTTGATGTGAAGACGCATTAAAGAGAAATTTGTTTGGTATAAATAATAAAGTAAGTCCCAGGTCATTGTGGGGCTTCTTTTACCCACCGCATTATCAGATGTGCCTATAATCCGACCACCATGGGACTCTACACGTCGTAGCAGCTGAAGTAAAAGTAAAAAAAAGAAAGTTTATGTGTTGTAAAAGTTTTAAAAACTGAGAATTGAACCATAACCCTGAGATTTGTATACTGTATATTCTCAACTTTTATTAGTGAAATAATCAAAAAGATATACTATATACTAAACACCTTTACATTTCACGATTTCTCTCTGCAGCTCTCAGTACTATTTACTAATTATAATTATATTATAATTGCACCACAGTGTAAGGCCGAGATCATTACAGGTACAAATGTCTTTTCATTTTCTTGAAAATGTGGTTCAGTATTTTCACACCGAGTGACTTCATCACTGTCAAACCTCTAACCGAGGCTCCATTGAACTTTACAAATGTAGTTTTGCAATAATGAGACCGGTTTGCCACAGTAATGCATCAGAGCTAACACAGGTAGAACTCAACTAATATAGGTTAAATATAGTAAAGTAATCATCAGTTCAACTCACTGATGCAGACAGATGTTTTATATATAATTTTACAAGGATACATTTGCTATATACAGACTATATGTCTCAAATATATACGGAATAAATAAATAAATGAATGAATGAATGAATGAATGAATGAATAAATAAATAAATAAACAGGAAGTTGGAGACTTATGGTCATAACGTCAATGTGATTTATACTTTTTAAGGTAGTTTTATGGTAAGATTCAGAAAAACAAACAAAAAATGACCCTGCAAAGTTCTGCATCAGGAAAAAAAAATGTGTCGAGTCCAAGTGAGTGAGTCTCATTTGTCTCACTCATGCTGTACAAATACAACAAATACAAAGGAAAGGAAGAAAAAAAAATCATGTTTCAATGACTTTCTGCATATCACAGTTTTTACAAAACAACTCATCAACCCATCAAGAGCCAGACACAAGCGAGGGAGAATAATATAATCCCCACATAAAGGGTGTAAAAGAAATCAAATCAGCATTTCCATTTTCTGCTTTCAGCAGAGTCGCTCATTCATATATTTCATTTAAAACTGAAAGAACACGGTCGGAAAACCCGTCGAACCAAATTTAAACAGCTCTCCGGGAAATGTCAGGTGGTAATGATTCAGAGCTGTTAATGTCTGATTGCTTTTTTTATATACTGGCTTGTAAACTAAGCACCAGATATTCACTGCTGTTAGCTCCTGATCCAAAATACTGCCGCAGACTGGGAATTCCTTTGGAACAAACACCAATTAATGTCGATTCCAGGTGATTTTTTTAAGACACCGCAGTTTCGGAGTGACGGCAATAACCGCACAAAGCGAGCTGATTTATACAACCTCTTATTTCCTACACAATTAACCTTGAGCTAATGCTAATTTAAACCTTCAGTGCCCACAAGATACTTCCTGGAATTGATGGGTAAACAGAGCAGAGCCGCGAGCATAAAGCTGCAAAGATTCAATACTTATTAAATACTCATATGCGCTTTCCAGAGACCCCCAGAGGATAGACCGTTCTGTATCATGATGATCTATAACGAGATGTGGACACATCTGCTGTGCATCATTACATGGACGGATCTGCTCCGGCCTTCATCAGGGCGGAGGTAACGTCCAATAAATATAGTAACACAAGTTCACTCTGTGTCCAAAGGCAGAAATAGATTCTGCTGTGCCCATCAGCTCCACTGTAGACCAGCATCTACTCAACACAACATCAGCGCAGCCACACTGTGACCACAGGCACTGCGGTTTGAATTAATACACCACAGGGTGTATTAATTACCAGACCCAACATATACAGTATGTATTAATCTACAACTGGAAACAGTCACCAAACAAAAAAAACAAACATATTTTCCACCTGTTGGAGTAATGTTTACTAAAAACTACAGTTTAGAGTCGTTTGAGGAGACATGAAAATGTAAAAAAATAATTAAAAATATTTACAGGTTTGTATCTTTGAGTTTCAGCGTTAATAAATCTCATAGATCATAATGAGGTTAATTAACGTGTTTATTTTTGAATAAGTTTGGTCATTTTATTGAGCATAAAGAAAATACAGAATACCTGTCCTAACACTTAAAGGTCGGCCTCAGTCAAGCAGTGTGTGTATGTCTCAGCTGTACGTGCATGAAGTACATCTTGTAGGTAGTTTTGGTGAATCCAATTACAGGATGTCAATAAACATGAAGATGAAAACAATTTATTTACGACAAGGTTATAGCAAATACATGGCTATATATTTTGGGTATTATTATGACTGCATCATATGTCAAATAACTATCCCTGTAGCGAGTCGGGTGTATATAAAAAAATAATATATATATATATATATATGTATGTATACATGGTATAAATATATCTATGCTGGCTTGTGTCGAGTTGTGTAAATCACAGGGGTGATCATTAAGATGGTTTAAGTAGTTCACTGTGCCTGCTGTGATTCTGCTCTAAAAAACGAGCCGTGCTGCGGGTGGATTAATGCCGTCCAGCGGTGTTTTTAGATCAGGAGGGGGCGAGAGAGACAAAGAGAGAGGGGGCGAGAGAGAGAGAGAGAGAGAGAGAGAGAGAGAGAGAGAGCGCGAGCAACCTGCAATTCGAGCCTTTGATCATCAGTGATGCTGAGTGTAATGATTTATTGCTCCCACAAAGCCTTTGAAGGCACCCTGCCGAGGCGATGGGCCGCTCAGTCCTCAGAGCCTCACTTATTTATTTTGTCTCTTCTCTGGACCAACACGAGATGATACTCGCGTTCATCTGAGAGAGATCGCCACAGCAGGTGTAGGAGTGAATGTGCGCTGTATGTCTTTTTATGTTGGCCCTGAGACGATGGATGGATGGATGGATGGATGGATGGATGGGCACATTATAGAAAACACAGTTTGAGAGTTTAGATCAAAAGGTTTCAGTTTCACGAATATGAACATTTGATGTTGATTTTATATTTGATGCAGAGAGGCAAATAATGCTTTGCTTACCTTGTTCTCCTTATATGGCGTCAACATAATCTCCGTAATGGCACATTCCATGAAACAGTGACACGTGATGATGAATATGGGGATGTGAGCGTGAAGAGATGCTCAACGCTTTGTTTTGTTGCCTCTCGCTCAACTTGATCGACGTTGTTGGAGATCGTTCAGTTTGACTTGTTTCCGTAATGACGGGATAAACGGGTATAATGTTAGCATCTGTTGGCCCAGTTGATAAAAGTAGCTCTAACTCATCTCAGAAGTCAGTCTTCTCCTCCGTCACAGCCAAGGAGACACAGTCTTCACTGGGATACCATTTGGACTCGATAATTAGCTTTTATCTTGATGATGAGCAGCACAAGGTGCTATTAAAAATCAATTTAATTATAAGTGAAGTGCTATTAGAAGGTGTGAGGGGCCCTGCAGGGAACTTACCTCCATGAATCTGTTATCAATTAACGTGATTAGATTTGATTTATTTAAACGATCAGGTTAATGACGAATTCCGGATCCAACCAACCAACGGATCACGTTGGGGGAACTTGTGCACCGACTCAAACATCCATCTACTTTAGGGAACTCGGCCTTTTTCGGGAAACACAAGAGTTTGCGTTGACGTGTTAAAGACTTTGTGAGTACTTCCTGCGCTTGGCTCTTTCCTGTGGAAAAGCCTGCAGGGCTTGTGCATTGTGCAATCTGCTAGCACACAGCGCAGGGCTGGAAATAAAGGGACCTGGGAACTGTGAGCGTGTTGCAGTATGGGAATGTTCCAAGAAATCTTATTTGTGCTTTTCATGCACTAAGCCCCTTGTCTCTAATCTACCCCACTTGGTGTGTAGGTGTGTATGGGTGTGAAATGCGCTTTTCCTCCATGGCACCGATTCCACATTGTTCTTGCCAACAGGAAGGAGAGGATGTATGGCAAGCTCTGGCATAATTTGCTACACCTCGAGCACCTATGCAGCAGATTCACGAGGAGGAGAATGGGAGCGTGAGGAGTGTTGCTCTGAGCGTTCACGGGCTTTGTGCGCGCCGTGACATCATCATTTCGTGGTTATGTGCAACTATTGTCCGTCACAATGCAGACGGAAGGATATGTCATGACCTCTTAGATGATTACAGTATCTGCAGGGGAGCCTCCAGGAACCTGACAAAACGCATCTACACTGTGTATTATCTCGCAATTTTCATGAATGATGTACAATTCCCAGATTTTATATATATATATATATATATATCTATATCTATCTATCTATCTATCTATCTATCTATCTATCTATCTATCTATCTATCTATCTATCTATCTATCTATCTATCTATCTATCTATCTATCTATCTATCTATCTATCTATCTATCTATCTATCTATCTATCTATCTATCTATCTATCTATCTATCTATCTATCTATCTATCTATCTATCTATCTATCTATCTATCTATCTATCTATCTATCTATCTATCTATCTATCTATCTATCTATCTATCTATCTATCTATCTATCTATCTATCTATCTATCTATCTATCTATCTATCTATCTATCTATCTATCTATCTATCTATCTATCTATCTATCTATCTATCTATCTATCTATCTATCTATCTATCTATCTATCTATCTATCTATCTATCTATCTATCTATCTATCTATCTATCTATCTATCTATCTATCTATCTATCTATCTATCTATCTATCTATCTATCTATCTATCTATCTATCTATCTATCTATCTATCTATCTATCTATCTATCTATCTATCTATCTATCTATCTATCTATCTATCTATCTATCTATCTATCTATCTATCTATCTATCTATCTATCTATCTATCTATCTATCTATCTATCTATCTATCTATCTATCTATCTATCTATCTATCTATCTATCTATCTATCTATCTATCTATCTATCTATCTATCTATCTATCTATCTATCTATCTATCTATCTATCTATCTATCTATCTATCTATCTATCTATCTATCTATCTATCTATCTATCTATCTATCTATCTATCTATCTATCTATCTATCTATCTATCTATCTATCTATCTATCTATCTATATGTCATGACCTCTTAGATGATTACAGTATCTGCAGGGGAGCCTTCAGGAACCAGACAAAACGCATCTACGCTGTGCAGTTTTCATGAATGATGTACAATTCCCAGATTTTATATGTATATATATATATATATATATATATATATATAAAGTTGATTTTAGAAATGTGTAGCCGTAGAGTCGTGTTTACAATCAAGTGAAAGTGGCCTCACACATATCGTCTTATGAGGTAATGATGCTGTTACAGAGCTAATTTATCAATTACAACTACACACTGATTAAATTATATACGTCAAGTACACTGACAACAAGTGACACAGCGTGAGACAATATGAATAACATCAACACCTTTTATCTCCCTGTAGCTGTTGTGTGTCTGTCCTCGTTTTCTTTATGATATTTTGCCTGTATGTGTTAATTTAATTCTATATTGTTTTTTTTTTTATTGCTGATAGATATTTTCCAACGTTATTATTAGCTTTTACCTCTTTGTGGTCTTTTCGCAGTTGCCACTTCCAACAAAGGCCCCTTGATTCCTTGGGCCCTTCTAGTTTTGCCCCCACCCAATAATAATCCATTTACATCGACATTTTTAATGTTGCGTTTTACGGAGTAAAATATCCTGCATCATAATTGTTTCCATTTCAACAGTTTTTTTATGACGGACTACGCCTTTATAACTTGGGAAACTAAATCTTCCGATATAAATATGAACATAAGCTGAGAATTTCATTCGTCGGTCGTTACACTCACAGTTATAAGTCTCAGCGAACAAATGAGAGTCACAGCATCCGTTTGATTACATCAGACGATGGAGCAGAAGATAATGATCAACAACAAAAAAAATCTTCACAATTGACAATAAAGTTTCAATATAATATATCAACATGAAAACAAAAAATTCCTTCAGCGTCAATTCAATCAAAACAAACCAGGAAGAATAGAAATGTCATTTTGATATAGGAGAAAGTGTATTTGTTGTTGTGTCTCTGTAAACCCTGTCGGAGCCGCACAGCGATTTTGCTGGGTCCTTGTGGATGCAGAGTTTTCCTGTCTGTTTTCATCAGTGGCGTCGACATGACAGGCACCAGCAAATTTGGCAGGCCGGCTCACGGTGGGGCTGAGGAGGAGGGGGTGGTTGCAAGGTTAATTGGCGGTGGGAATAATTGGCCACCGGGCTCAATTTGTCTGATGGGAGGAATTGGAAAGCAATCTTACTGTCTGTTTGGACGGCGTCCATGTGATCTCTCGATGGAGGCATCTTTATCTGATGCCGCGCACGCGGCCTCCTCTCTGATGAGGCTATGAGCGGTTGTGCCGGTGCCGTTTATCCGTACACAACCAAACAAACTCTGACAGCGACAGTTCTGCTTCATGCACATTTATAAAATCGCTATTTAAAAAAAGAAAAAAGAAAAAATTGAACTTGAACTCGTCCTTCTCTGCGCACACACACACACAGAAATGGAATTAAAGCCACGGTCTCTTGCTTCCGGCAAAACGGGCGCGGTGTAAAAAATGGAGAAGCTGAAGTTGAAATGCATCACTGTCAATAAGTCAGGGATAAGAAGCTGGATTCTTTAAACACCCACATAATATAAAGTACAGCATTGAAATGCAATTTCCAGTTGATATCTCAGGATATTCTGCCAGCACATATTATATTAAAGTGCTTTGGATCATTACTTTCACACTGGTAAAATAAAAATGCGGGAAGGCTCTGGGCCGTGAAGGTGTATTTTCAATTCCGTGTTCTTTCAGACAGATCTTCTGTGTGTGTGTGTGTTTTTTTTTTCCCCCTGCGGCTCACCTCAGCTTTCACTGCTTGCTAAGCATCAGCCTCGTCTGGAGGCCATGATTTGTCAGTCTGTCTGGTGATGGCTATTTGTATCCACAAAGAGGGAGATCAACAGAATCAGCATCTGAAATTGATTTATTCCCCCCCCCCCCATCTCTCCGACTTCATGTAAATGAACTTTTCTAGTGATTTTCAGCTGAAAGCTGATGACAGCCTTGTTTTTAATACTCTTACTCTGCGCAGACAGACTGTCTGTCTGTCTATCTATCTATCTATCTATCTATCTATCTATCTATCTATCTATCTATCTATCTATCTATCTGTCTATCTGTCTATCTATCTATCTATCTATCTATCTATCTATCTATCTATCTATCTATCTATCTATCTACCTACCTACCTACCTGTCTATCTATCTATCTATCTATCTATCTATCTATCTATCTATCTATCTATCTATCTATCTATCTATCTACCTACCTGTCTATCTATCTATCTATCTATCTATCTATCTATCTATCTATCTATCTATCTATCTATCTATCTATCTACCTACCTACCTGTCTATCTACCTATCTATCTATCTATCTATCTATCTATCTATCTATCTATCTGTCTGTCTGTCTGTCTGTCTGTCTGTCTGTCTGTCTGTCTGTCTATCTATCTATCTATCTATCTATCTATCTATCCATCTATAGATAGATAGATAGATAGATATACAGATATATTATGATGCTTCATTTTCTGATCAATCAATAATCTTAAAGCTAATCTGTTTCATACTCTAATCCCATATCTATATAACAACATTCTTTTTCACAAGCAGAAGCTCGTTAGTGATCGATAGACTGGAAACGTTTAGGTCATCGCTCATTTATCACGTTTGATTATCGAGTTATCGGTTTATATTAATCCCTCGCCTCTTTGTGTGTTCTATTACAAACTGTTAGTTTGTGCACTTATATTTTAAAGTTTCTTAGCAGGAGCCACATCTTGTTGTGCAGGGCACCAACAAATATTCAACAAACACCGAATGACGTTTGCTGCTTTTCTAAGCCAAAAGAACTGATGTCTAACAGCACAGATCAGAGAACAAGGTTCGATGCCATCAAGTCTGTGAGCTACTTAATTTGGGAACATTTCATTCATAGTACTTTTATTTTAAATGTCTTATGTTTAATTGCTCTCACTTGTCTTTTATTTTCTGGCTTTTAAAAGTGACTTGTCATATTTTATGTTATTACTGACAGTCTCTGTGATTTGGGAAAAAAAACAAACAAAAACAACAACTTCATAAATGAAACGCAGGCCGGGATGACACACTTTTCCAGTGACGTAAGAGCCATCATACTTAACAGCACTTATGAGCGGAGCACAGTGATTTCTGCCTGGTTTCAAAACGCGTGAACGTGGGGACGGTGGCTATGTGATGAACTGATAAGTATAATGTGTGAGTGGGTTCATCACTTCTTTTCCAGACCATTACTCCTCAACGCATTAGTAAGGTGAACATTAATGTGCATCCATCTATCTATCTATCTATCTATCTATCTATCTATCTATCTATCTATCTATCTATCTATCTATCTATCTATCTATCTATCTATCTATGATCTTTTCTTATATATATATATACTTAATGCTGTGGCTGATATACATACATTTGAGATATATCTATACTGTATATATATACTTATATACCAATCACTACATCAACTCAGTGCAGAGGAAAAGAAGAAAAAGTTCAGAAGAAAAAGTGAAGATCGGTGCCTTTGGAGTTGATGTAGAAGTAGCTTTTGATGTAACATGAAAGGTAATTTGCATTTATTACTGCATGGGAAAGTTCCTCTCTGATGATAATTAATTCCAGATATTTATAGAGTGGAGAACTGAACTCTTCTCCGTGTCGTCACGTTCCCGAGGCGCTAACACTTAGGTGGATTTATTTACCCTTCCTTCATAATTCGGCTGACATGTGAATCCAAATTAGAGGAAGGAATTTAAGATGACGTTAAAGATGAAAGTCAAGTATGTTTTGGAGTAATTGATTGGAATCTTGCAAATTAACTTTTTACACAGACCTCAGCAATAGGAGTCCTAACTTCTGCTGAACAAGCCAGTTTGAGAAGGGGTAGAAATAAAGGTATATATATATATAAAAACCTTTTCAGCATACCCCCCCCCCCCCAAAAAAGAAGAAAATTAAATTTGATAGAAAACGTCAGTTTTACTTTCTTGCTCTCTGCTTTATGAGTCACAGGTTGAACAGGAGTAAAACAAACCGAGCGGAGTCTGGACTCTGTTCAGTGTAGTCAGCCTTGTAGAACAACAGAGTTCATTAGAATGCAGTTGTGGGCTGTTCGCCTCAGACAACAGCCGTCAGCCTCTCGTCCAGCAGCTCCTGCTAAACAATGCTTCCCTAATCATTAAAGTGGCTCAGCCTGCAGATGAGCTCATTGGCTATAACGCACCCGTCGCACTAATCATTACTGACAGGACATGCAGCTGCTAATGATCTTTTCTTAATCACACTTAATCAGGTAATAATGATTCTGAGGTGAGAGATGAAGCACTCGCTCTCCGCTTTCACTTGACTGGTTTGGGTGTGGACGGGGCGGCCGGAGATGGAGGCGCCGCCGTCTGCTGCACTGCTCCGGACTCGCTGGCTCAGTTGTTGTGATCGGAGTGAAGAGGACCTGCGGGTTATAAAGGTCACATGGAGAACAGGGCAGAACATGCAAGTGTCCTGTGATGCCAGGGAATAAGATATTGTCGCATTGACCTTTACATAGTTTGGATTTTAGGTTGTTTAATAAAATACAGCATATTATAAATATACAGTAGTCCTGCAGATGAGCTCATTGGCTCTAACGCACCCGTCGCACTAATCATTACTGACAGGACATGCAGCTGCTAATGATCTTTTCTTAATCACACTTAATCAGGTAATAATGATTCTGAGGTGAGAGATGAAGCACTCGCTCTCCGCTTTCACTTGACTGGTTTGGGTGTGGACGGGGCGGCCGGAGATGGAGGCGCCGCCGTCTGCTGCACTGCTCCGGACTCGCGGGCTCAGTTGTTGTGATCGGAGTGAAGAGGACCTGCGGGTTATAAAGGTCACATGGAGAACAGGGCAGAACATGCAAGTGTCCTGTGATGCCAGGGAATAAGATATTGTCGCATTGACCTTTACATAGTTTGGATTTTAGGTTGTTTAATAAAATACAGCATATTATAAATATATAGTAGTACCACGACATTATATTACAGTACTTCATGATTCCAATTCCATATTACATTAAGATAATCAATACTGATTTTGTATAAGGGGGGTGGGGGGGTGGGGTCTGCTCACTGAGTGACAGTTCTTCTTCTTCTGTTGTTTAATGGCAGTAGACAAACAATTTGTGTGTTACACCAAAATCACATCACATTTTATATAATACTTTTCTGACCCACTCCACCAAAAATAATAAACAAGACGAAAGTTACAATTTAACAAAACCAAAAAAATGAAAATTATTTTCTTATTCCCTTCCTGGCAGACGGAAATAAAAACAACACAGAAATATCAGAAGGCACCATTTCCGTACCCGATTCAAATAACTGGAATGTTTCAAAAAACATTCCCAGTGTTGTACGAGTCACTATAGCAACCTCTGTTTATATGAAAGGGTATAAAAACCGACCCAAAGCCACAGTGGCCCTTTGAGATCCTGCTACAGAGATGTGGTCAGGGTTCCACTTTCACCCAGATGAATAAATCTTACTTTAATATTGTGTTTATACAAGAAAAACTGAAAATCCAAATCGGCCATCCACACTTTGACTTTCAAACACTATGTCAATGTCAGACTTTTCTCTGACGGCCACACTGTCCACACATCCATTACGATTCCTCAATCTGTCATTTCCATTCAGGTTCACGGGGATCTGGAGCCTATCCCAGCATGCACCCAGCATAAGGCAGGAAGCACTGGAGGTCCATAACAATAGAGCTAAAACACAAACACACCGGCAGAGCCAAGCTCCGCAGTTCCAGGCAATGTCGAGGATTTAATTATGGACACAACAGATGTGTGTATGTACAGGTGCTCAGGTTTACTCCCACTGACACAGGATAAATACTGACCGGCTCACAACTAAAAATTCAAACGACAGTCGGTAAACTACAGCCACTGATTCACGACAGACTTTAACCTTCACGGTTAAAGGCAGGAAAAGAATTGCACTATGTCTCTGTGGGATTATTTTATTCATCGATCATGCAAAGTGAATATTTTTGTTATTTTTAAAAAAAACTAAAACAAAATATTAACAGAATAGTTACCCATGTAAGATACTGGAATAGTTATCCATGTAAGATACTGGAATAGTTATCCATGTAAGATACTGGAATAGTTATCCTTGTAAGATACTGGAATAGTTATCCATGTAAGATACTGGAATAGTTATCCATGCATGACGCCTGATCTCGGAACAGGGAATCTGAAGTCGCCGGCAGTTTGACAGGTTCACTGGTCTGTATCGCACTCCGGCCAGTCACCCGTCAGATTTGTCCCAGTTTTGCATGAAAACCCAAAACAGTCTTGACAAACCCAAACACAACGTCACAACCATGAAAATGACATTATGGGCAACAGCCTGCTGCCACTAGAGGGCACTAAATTGGATAGATCAGCTGCTTGCAGTTGGGGATTCTTTACCTGACGTCTGTTTTTACATTGAACCATATAAGAACTCTCTTCCTGTACGGCACGCCACTGATACACGATGAGATTCGTTTTCTGACGTTGACCAGACCACATGAAATATCTCTTCCCGACAATCCCAGCTCTCCATCCTCCATCCGGCCAGTGATAGCGGCGCGTTCCAGGCTCTCGGTGGTCACACAGCCCGCCACTGAACCGTGGCCTTTACTAATTGTAAACTCAATGAAGCATTCTTAAACAGATGCTGGTGGAACGGCTCCATTAGGCCTCACAGGCGACTGTCACCGGCATATCAAAGCCACGAGGAGTCAAACTGTCATTATCGCGCGGCTCAAACCACGTCGCTCCACCAGCCAATTTCATTCTTATTAAATGCACATAATAAGTGGAGATGGATGGTCTTGGTCGAGTGGAGTTCCTACTTTGGAAAGACTTTTGCTAGGACACACACTCACACAGCGACACAAAGGGGGACCGGAGACTTTAGACGGGAAGATGATGCCCGGAATGTCTGACAGTGATGGGAATATGGAATGTTAACAGCTGCGAGATGAGATTCGAGTGGATTTAATGGACAATAGGTCGACCAGGATGTGTGTTGACCCTGTGTAACAGTGACTGTGCAGCAAAACAACAGCAACAGGCCATTGTTGCTCTGCCAATGAGCGAGCGCAACCGCATGTGAAACAACAATTAGGCTTTGGGCTGTGTGATACAGAGGTTACACCCAGAGTCTCCCAGACCACAGTCTCTGACGCTCATTAAGCTTTTGGTTTATTATATATTATTATATATTTTTCCATAAATGAGGGATTAATTATTGCCTGTGAAAGGAGAAGAGAAGGCTGCATTCAGAAGATAAATCTACTGTAGCTACTATAGCGATTGTCCTCCCGAGGGTGGAGGAGCGGGGGGGTGGGGGGTAGTGGTGGAGTAGGCAGGAAAGTAAATAAATAGGGAAAACACAGTTAAACTCACATTGCTTTTTTTTCTTTTAATAAGCAAAACCAAATAGAAACAATTACCCTTAATGCAGAGGGTTATGGATTTGTTTTTGGGGTTGTTGTTTTTTTTTGTTGTTGTTGTCGTTGTGGTGGTGGTGTATGTTGAAATGATTAATGATACACTTGCCGATGTAATTAGCGCGCAATTATCGTTTCAGCCATCCGAGGCAAATCAAACCCATGATAAACTGTTATCTTTATAATCACCGCGAGGTTCTCCGATTCGGCGCCGCTACCTTTCTCCCGTTCACCGTTTCTCAACCTCGCAACACGTGACCCCGACCGACCTTCACAATGGGCTTCTCCTCATCCACCAGGCCAACGATGTCTCAGACAATCGTTTGATTGCGACAAGGTGCGTTGCAAGTCTCCCACGTGTGTGTGTCTGTGTGTGTAACGACAAGGCAGCTGCTCCTCAGGGATATTACTGCAGACAGCCGACCTTGAATATTCATCAGGCACCGCTGCTGGCACACACACACACACACACACACACACACACACACATATATATATACACATACCGATGATGATCATATACAACAATGCTCCTCTGATCAAAGAGAGCTCATTATCGCTGTCGTACTGCAGAGTTCTGCTGAAATAACCAATCAGCTGAGGCCTTCTGGAGTCCGCTTCCCTTCCTGCGTGTCTCAGCACACAATCTCCTTTGGCTGGCAACATCTCGAGCGAGGCGACTTTGATTCCCTTCCTCTCAGCCGGTGTTGATTCCAGATTCTGTTCGGCGAGAGGCCTTTGATTGCATTAACTATGAAAGAGAAAGTGCTCGCGATTCATCTCTGGTGGAGTCTGACACCATGGCGATTTCTATCTGACAATCAGCCCCTTGAAACGAGCGCTTTCCCCCATTCAGTATGCACGGCCGTGCGTTAAATGCATGTGCGGCGAGCGTCGCTGTCTGTGGACTGAGAATGAGATTCGACCACTTCTGATGATCCACTTTGGCCGCTGCCTGAATCGCAGCCGTAATTGCGGATGAGATTTTGTCAACTGACCCATTCGCTTCTCAGCCAGACCAGCGGCTGATCTGCTAATGACGACGCCCGCAGGAAGAAGTTTGGGTGAAACTTCTTTCTTTCTTTCTTTCTTTCTTTTTTCTCTCTCTCTCTTTCCATCATTAAAAGTCACACAGGAGCGATTTTTTTTTCGCGCCCCATTCCCACAATCAGTCGTCGTTACTCCGGCTTGAACACGGACCAATCGCAATGAGGTCAAAAGGCTTCAGCGTGTCATGTGACACAATCACGCGCCCCTTTAAAAATGTATCGACGTGAATGGTGAAACTGGTAATTTAATTGGAAATATAATAATGGCAGTAAATTAAATTGCAGTAATAACACTGCATATTCCCGCTCATTACTCAGTCCTCTTCTTGGTCCTGTAAATCCGGGCCATGTTTTTGCAGACGCTGCTGTTGCATCCCTCGGATTTTGAAAATCTTTTTTTTATTTTTATTTTTTTAAATTCTTACATGCTGTGCTGAAGGTAAAAGCCTCTTTTGCTGTCTGGGGTTTGTGTAGAGCACTCAGCTGCTCTCGTCCTGTCTCTGAGATTCCTGCGGGGGTGGTGAAAGAGGTCGACGGTGACTGCATTTGTTCTTTTTTTTTGGGGGTGGGTGGGGTGGGGGGGAGGTCCTGCAGCATTAATTTGCACGGAACCTTGTCAGCAGCTTGAATACCGGAACCACATCACATGTAATTAAAGAAACCCTTGTTTTTTTTGGACAAACCCATTGTTTTGTCATTGGCTTGTCAGGATTACCGCCCACACTGCCCCCCCCCCCAAAAAAAAAGCAAAAACACAAATGCACTGAGAGCAGGCACTCTCCACACACATATTGTGTCTACATATAGCAGAGCAACAGTAGCATCTGTTCTCCCCAGTGACTGTGAGACAGGTAAATAAAAAACATGGTGGAGCGATGTTCCAACCTTCCCAGTTCCTCAGTGCACTTCCTGTCTTTTTTATTTTGTCGACAGCGATAGAGGAGAGGAAGTGCTGATGGTGCGTCTCCAGCCGTTGTGAGATCTTGCTGATGCGAACTTGTTTTGCTTGATAACTAATTCGGTTGATAATAATCAGCTCCATCGAGCTGCATGTGAAAGGTCACAAATAACCACAGGGAGAGCAGAGCGAGAGAGAGAGAGAGAGAGAGAGATTTGCAGTGGTGTTTCATGCACGTGCACGTGAGATAAGAAGCTTAGGAGCACAGGATGAGAGACTCACACATATGTGTGTGTGCACGAGGTGCTGACGCTTTCATCATTTTCATAGCTCCTGCATGTTCCTGTGCATCAGCGAGGACTTAATCCAAACAGAAGCAGCGATCTGCTGTTTAATGTGACTGCAGGTTTTTTTTTTTGGCTCCTCCTGACCAATCACTCTCTCTCTCTCTCTCTCAGCAGAAGTTTTTTTTTAAATTTTTAAGGTTTTTTTTTTTGGTTTTATTTCCCCTGTCCACTCAGCTAATGGTTCTCAGCGTTCACCCTGAAGCGGAGGCCTCCTGGGCTGTTTCAGAGTCATTTGGTTCCACCTGAGGAGACACACACATGCTCGGTCAAATGCAGAATCAATATTAATCGACTGGGTGGGGTGGGGGGGGGGGGGGGGTATGTCTTCAAGCAGACAGGGGGGGGGGGGGGGGGGTGTATGTCTTCAAGCAGACATTGCAGTGTGGAGATGATATTTTAGTTGGTTTGACGTGTTCAGTCAGCGCTGCCATGGTCACTGTCGGGGTTATTGATGACCTTCATTGTCTTTGTCTCCGCATCTGTGTCTTACTCATTTTCTCACGTCCCCCAAGAAGCTTCACTGCCATCTCTCCATCAGTCCATCTCTCCTTCAGTCCATCGCTCCATCAGTCCATCGCTCCATCAGTCCATCGCTCCATCAGTCCATCGCTCCATCACTCGGACATTTTCCTCTCGGTGTGTTCTTCTTCTTTACGTCCATATCAATAAGCTGAGATTCATTGAATAAATGCAAGATGTAGCTCGGTATTTACCATTTTCTTGGTTTTCATGTTTCATGTTTCATGATTCACAGACTATTGATCCCGATAATCCCATCATAATATAATGCATCAACTTCTACTGGAATAGTTAGATGGTCATATGATAATATAGAGATCATTTTTGAATTATTCTAATAATAATATTATATTGATCAGGTATATCAGATTGTGCTTTAACTTCCTGTATTTTGATTTTTTAAATTTTTATTTCATTGTATTTATTATAATTGCTGAGTTAAATCCCTGTGTCATGTTTCAATTACTGTAACATCAGTAAATACCTGATTTGGCTTTTGCCGACACAATAATCAGTGTTCACGACATTTACAGATCCATCATCTGGTACCAGCTCCAACAGTTCACACTGTGAGCGCAGCCAAATGAGATGTTGTGCTGTAAGCGACAGGCGTTCACGTTGTGACCTCGTCCTCTGTTCTCAGAAAACAGTGGCCTGTGCTCTATTGATCCTTCAATCACGGTCACATTCATGGCCCGTTGTCATGGGAGCTGTTGACTGTCATCCCGGGAAACATAGGACTTCATTAACCATGAAGCAGTTTGGCACCAAAGCACAAATAAATGAACGCAATTAATTATTTTTTCCCGTGAATGATTTGAAACAAAATCAAGGCAATGCAATAGCAAACCATTAATCCACTATTCAATCCCATAAGGGCTGAACAGTCATCAGTGTTCATTATTCCATATGGGCTGAAAGTGGCACAACACAACAACTCAACTGGATGCAACAACAGATGTGCATCACTCTGCACCTGCGACATTGTTGGTGCATGTTTTCCACTGCACACTGGAATTAGCCTTATTTATAAGGGTTTACATACTGATATAGTATAGTTTTGTGTGTATACATATACAGTATGTGTACACACACACACACACACACACAAAACGGGAACAGACTGTTTGAAAACAAACTGGCATTGAACCAGAACAGTTAGTCGTCGATTCATGGCTCAGACATGTATATATATGTATATATATATATATATATATATATATATATATATAT
>JAFBJQ010000267.1:517834-530879 GCA_016785345.1 Trinectes maculatus
GTGTGTGTGTGTGTGTGTGTGTGTGTGTGTGTGTGTGTGTATATATATATGTGTAAGACGTACAAATATGGTCAAACCATATTTGTACTTCTTACGTCTCATATTTTGATTTTTAATTGCAGCTGTTGTCCAGGTGCAGCCTGCTGTCGATAATGGACACCGCTGATTGATGAGACAGATCCATTCGGAGGCCTCTCGGCGGACCCGGAGTATAATCAGGTGAGGTTACGCTCCTGTCAGTCAGCTCCTCAACGTCCATTACTCAGTCAGCGCTCCTGCATTCAGCTGCTGCCGCAGAAGATCGAGGGGGATGAGCACAATTAATGGCGGTATCACTTCAGGATTAAGCACCGACGCTGGTGTCGTAAACGGATTCCTGCCGTGCACTATTCCCGCACCCTTAAAACTCAGCCCCCCCCCCCCCCCCCCCCCCCCCCCCCCCCCCCCCCCCCCCCCCCCCCCTCCCCCCTCCTCCCTGAACCTCTGCAGGACGGTCAGAGCTGGTGGGGTAGAAACCGGCTGATAAGTACAACAATCATATGAACATATGAGTTAGGGGAGATGTATCCTCGTGTTCACGCTGCTGCCGAGAGATAAGACAAGGCCAATTTCATTTTTTCACCCGGTCGACAGCAGCTAGCAGGTTTTTATCTGTGCCGCGCGGTTTCGCTTATTGCTCATGTGTCAGGAGCATTTTTCCACCGCGGCGAAACCCTCATGCTAACGCTTTAATTTACGTTTGGCGCCTTCGCAAAACTCTGTTTTATTACTCAAAAACTGTGATCAGAATCAGTCGTGTGTGTGAAATTATTTATACAGACAACAAAATTCAGTCTTATCGCTTATACAAATGTCATAAAGGAAGTGGAGGTGCCGTCTATAGACGTGATATGTAAACAGTATTTACAGGAACTGTTGCCAGTGCATTTAGGAACTGACTGCTGATGGTGTTGTGGACTCTTATTTTGTTGACTCAAACTGTACCTACTTATTTGGTAAATGGAAATCAAATTTGATTTTTACTCCAAATTAGGAAACAAATAACAAATATGTTTTTTTAGGTGGGTACAGAGACTCTGGGCCTCCAGCACCCACCTGGTCCCCTGGATTCAGTATTAATATATATGGAAGCCAATTTCAATGCAAATTCATACAACGCATTTATTTTTCTCCCTTTGTGTCACACGTCGTTGTGTCAAGTCGTTCTCTTTACGGCAGATAGGGAGGATCAGATCCAACACCTGCAAGTCATCTCAACAACTCCGCACAGCAGATGGGTTAAGCATTTGATTTCCATCTATAATGACATCCAGGCTGACAGTTGCCAATCCGCCGCGTATTGTCAATATAATCTTTGCAAGCATGTTTGTGTGGCTTGTGCTTCCTGTCAGAGAGGCTTGGAGAGCTCTCCGCACACCTGCCTTTGAAAACCTGTCACCCGGCTCAGCAGCTACAGCGTTTTCCTCCTGCTCCCCGACAAGAAAAGAAATCACTTCACATTTGATTTAGTATTTATGAGCGCACGCTTTATTTATTTATTTTGATCAGCCCACCCCTCCACCCCATCCCCTCTTTTCATGCCGCTGTCATTCTCTCCGTGTCGCAGATCCTCAAATCACATCTTCAGCGTAGACGTTACACGTCTCGAGTCCCAGCTGACACTCAGGAAGTCCCCGAGTGCAGTCTCTCTCTCTCTCTCTCTCTGTTGTTTGCATCTCTCCGTTGTTGTTTTCGTCAAGGATGGAAGCGTACGACAACTGTGGTTAAGTGTAGTGGGAAGGAGACATCAGTGAAAAGCTGCTGTGCTCTTCAGCTCTGCGTCAACACAAAGAGCCGAGTCGCCAAAGAAACTCTACACGTCTCACGCCTGAAACAGCCGTTGTGTAACTTCCTGCGAGAGGTTGTGTTGTGTTAGTTCGCTGATTGTGTTTGCTAATAAGATATACTGTATATTTTACTCAGGAAAGATCATCTGTCCAGGGTTGTGATTGAGGAGATCTTCAGGATGACCTCTTTCAGCCGACTCAGCAGGCCTCTGGGAAAAACTGTTTGATCCTGAACCCGGCCCTCGTCCCCCTGGTTAGCCCGACTGTCCGAGCGGAAACCGCAGTACGCTAGCACCAGCGGTGAATCTCCGGTACTGTCCAGGTACACAACAGGCTGGAATAATGGCTGACACAGCAAGATACAAACATTGGCTTTCTTCTCCAGGATACATACAAGTGGAGGAATCTCCGTATACATGGAGTCAGAATTGATTCCTTGCAAAGTTTCAGGACTAATAATTAATGTGACGAGCAAACTTTGACTAAGAGTTATAGAAAAAACACGCACAAGGGATAGAAAAGACTCACACTTTTCTAATTCTGTGTTAGATTTTCCACAAAGAGACGGGAACAAAGTGTTTCTTTATTAAGACAGAGGGGGAATAAAATCGCAGTCGGCTGATGGGGGGGGTGATCTCTTCAGCCAAATTAGCTCCCAGAGAGACGAGTGTGCTTGTTTGTGCAGTTAAGAACAAATGTGCTGTAAGTGCTCCTCGAGAAATCAGTCCCAGAGACACTTCATCACACTCACATCAGGCGCGCTGTAATCAAACATTTAAAGCCGCGATTATATACGATCGGATTATTCGGAGGGGAGTTTTTATTTATTTATTTATTGATTTTTTCGATGACTCGGATAAAAACGGAGGTAAGTTGTGTTTAAGGCTGTGTCTAAGACATAGGCTGTGTCCAAAATCGCTCCCTAACCCCTACATAGTGCACTATATAGTGACCACCCCATTTTGTAGTGGTGTCCGAATGCTTAGGGATCATAGCATGTCCACTATATAGTGCACTCAATGTATCCCACAATTCACCGCGAAATGTAGTGAACATCCGATGGCCACTAACCGGAGCAAGATATCCCATCATGCATTGCCAGAAATTCTCTGGGCTGCGCGGAAGTGAAAATGGCGGACGGACGGGAGGGAAATATACATAAATATTATAAAATATAACAAAATACGAAAATAAAATCACGTCGCCAGCTTTGAAACGATTAGCATCTTTTTTTTATTATGTCGTCACATTTTACAAGGGAAAGCTTTACAATGTCCGACAGTGCAGTTCAACACGTACCTTGATGTCCCAGAACTGGCTACACGTGTGTAATAATATAAATATATGCTACATGACTATAGACATGGGCTGTGTCCGAAATCGCTCCCTAACCCCTATATAGTGCACTATATAGTGAGCATGCCATTTTGTAGTGGTGTCCGAAACCTTAGGGATAGCATGTCCACTATATAGTGCACTCAGTGTATCCCACAATTCACTGCGAAATGTAGTGAACATCCGATGGTCACTAACCGGAGCAAGATATCCCATCATGCATTGCCAGAAATTCTCTGGGCTGCGCGGAAGTGAACATGGCGGACGGACGGGAGGGAAATATACATAAATATTATAAAATATAACAAAATACGAAAATAAAAAGTACAGGACAGTAATCAAAAGCCTCTAATTTAATAAAAATGCAGTGGTAAACAAACACGTATTTTGTGAGACAACAATAATGTGGTACGTTTTAAATGTGCGACAGCGATGACGTAATTACCGGCACCGAGAGTAGTGTCCGAAAGATTTTTATGTTGAGCTCACTATATAGTCCACTACATTTATTTCCCTATGTAGGGAGTAGGGAACGAGTGAGTGATTTCGGACACAGCAACAGAGTGTGGTTAAAGATGGAAGAAATGACAGCTCCTCAAATGGCTGGTTGCAGGATAGTTAATAAACCACACCTCCTTCATGCTAACAGATGAGATGTGGACCAGACTAAAAAAAAACAAACAAACTACATATCAAATATATTTTACATGTCAGATTGTTCTTATCACACCAAGGCGTGTTTGATGGTCCATATATATGATACGTTTTATATTGATTATTTATTTGATATTTGATACAGGCCGGTGATGCCATGATTGACAGCTGAGAATGACTCATCATTGGTTGAGCAAGTGCGGAAAACTGTGGCGTCGCTAACACACAGGCTCAGGTAATTATGAATTTTTTTTTTTGATTAATTGTTCATTTCAAAACTGTCTAAAATAACTGAAAAGAAAATTACAAAAAAAACAGTTTAAAATAATCACAAAAAATCATAAAAACTAAAATATTCAATCCTCACTGTAAAGAAAGTAAATAGTAAATTCTCAAACTTGAAAAAGCTTTAACCTCATCTATTATTAACAGCATTGTCAATTAATTTACTCTTGTTTTGCATCCAATTAATTGAACAAGTCATTAATCAATCAGCTGTCAATCTGGCCTCATATGAAGCACTACATTTTTTTACAGTGTAGAATATTAAATGTATATTAAATACCTGCATCTCTGTGTTGTGGGCAGCCTGAAGCTCTGTTGTCCATCTGTTGTTGAATCAGACGGTGAGTTTTCAGTCTTCACATCATAGCAGCTGGCAAATGTTTTTTTTTTTTTTTTTTTTTTTGACATGTTTTTATTTGGGCCCATTTTGACGGGTAGATTGAGAGGTTTGCTCATCTGTGGCTCCACAACCTGATATCGAGTCTGACGTCCTGCTCATTGTCATGATTCTCATCATCACTCATGGATACATCCGTGTCCCGGAGACGTTTGAAACTACTTCACGTCAAGCAGCTGTTTGCCCTTCACCACTTGCAGATGATGCTACCGGTTCGTTTTTGATTGAACCGCGGGCCGCGATGTTCACCGATTTCAGGCTTCGGTGTGATGTGGCTGGTGTGATGGAGTGTTGTGAAAAAGCAGCCATTCTGCTCAATGATACCAATTCTGTCAAACCGCTTCCTTCCAGCGCACAGCGGATTTGCAGTCAGGTCAACGACGTGAATGATTAATTTTCAATAAAGCAGTCAATTTAAGTCCTTACAATATAAGAGCTGAAGATGACGTCATTCGACGTCTTGTTTTGTTTGGCCAAAAGTCAAACACCCATAGTTTTCAGCCCAAATAGTATAAGTCCCAGTCAAATGACATACAGGGGGTCCTCGAATTACGACGGTCGCGAGTTACGTCGTTTTCGTGGTTACGACACATCTCCCGTAAACTTCCTTGTTTCGGCTTAAGCGGTTTGCCCCGTAAATACATACAGACTTCACACGGGAACTAGTTGGTGAGCGTTCTCTCTGTCTCTCAAGCGCGCCTGCCGGCTCTCCAGCACCTCCACAGCACAGCTAGGCTGCTCTGCCTTGTGTTTACATATGTGAAATGGACGGCTGGCGGGGGGAGGGGGGCAGCTGGTAAGGAGATGCACACGGACACAGATTGGTTCGTGATCGTGGTGATACCGTAGGTTTATTCACAACACAGGGTCTACACGGTTGATATCAGAAATCTAAAGGAAATGCTCATTACACTCGTGATCTCAACCCCTACGGTGACAAAAGGCAATTCACCATAGTAAACTCTTATTTTAGCGTGGTGTTATAGCGACATCTAGTGGCACAATGTATGCACAATGGCACAATGAATGTATGTTCCGACTTACGTCGAAATTCGGTTACGACCCATTCTCAGGAACGGATCTCCGTCGTAACTTGAGGACCCCCTGTAGTTTTAAAAGGTCATATAATAATGAAATTCGTGACTCTAACGTAGAGGCCTTGTATAACTGTCTGGTGATTCTCTTTTTGTTTGGGCTCAGTAAACACTGCTCTACGCTCGCTGTTGCCTCCTGCAGTGATTGAAAATGTGCTTCCTGAAGTGGCAGGGTTTTAAAAGAAACACTGTGATTTTATACAGTGGATAGACATTTCAGCAGCCTCTGTGAGCTCGTCTGTTTTGGACATATCCATACTCTGAACTACTGTGCCACCAGGCTTTGGAAAATTGCTTTCTAAGAGGACGCTCTCAAATGATACACTTTACCGCTTGTTTTTCTTCTCTTTTTCTTTCTTTCTTTCTTTTTTTATTCCCTGAGGACAGATTTGGCCTCAGAGACACGGCAGAAAGGTGAATTAAATAAAGCTGTTGTCGCGGCGTAAGTGTTCATAATAATTTGGCGGGGGCAGTGCAGGTTCGTGCCATCCTAATGATTTGAAAAGGGTTATGGCGGTATTAAATCATGTGGGCAATTGTGCGGTTGTGCGTCTTGCTGCACATGTAAAGGGCAATGTGAGAAGAATCAGTCGCATTTGCATCATTTGTGTGTGTAACACTTCCTGTGTCTTTTACTATCTTTGTGTGTCGCCTGCAGCCTCAGCAAGCAGGAACACCGCTTTGACAAACGTTTCAAAGTGCAGATCAAGGTGAGCGGCCCTTTTGTCCAGGCGCTGTCCGTACGCCCATAATAGACGTGGCCTGACTGTGACTCCCACACATAACGTTGGCCAATTGAAATGGATTTTTTTTTTATTCTTGTCTGAACTGTCACCACTGTAATTTACAGGCAGCACAGCAGGAGTGGACACTTCAGCGATTCGGCGTCATTACGGCGAGAATCGTCATCGGTGTTGTGGAAGTGCATCTGAACAAAGACGCCGCTCTCCGGGCGACGACTGGCTGCTGTGATTGGAAGGCAACATAAGAGCTTTGTGGCTGCCGATGCCGGCGAGGTGAAACACTCTTTGTTCACCACGACATCTCCACGCCTGCTCTATTTACCTGGCACTCCATGTTTCGGTGAGTCATGAGCGGTCAGGTTGAGCTGCACTCAGAAAGCTGCAATCTGAATTACCTTTCACCACCTGTGGTTTCAATTAGAAACGTTTCAGATACTTCACTATTGCTATTTTTTTTTTTTTAAGTTTGCTGTCGGTTTCTATAGGTCAAAAGTTCCAAGCAAAATTTATTGTGTGACTCGGTGGCGATGTGGTTATATTGCCAGAGGTTTTGAGTTTGCGTCCCATGTCTGTCCTGGATCTTTTATCTTCTAGATAGAACATTAATAATTATAAATAACAATGCATTAGTTAGAACATTAAAAAATAGTAGTAACTTAGTTACTTTAAGTAATGAATTAAGTATTTACTTAAAGTAACAGTTGTGTAGAGCTGCAGAGAGAGATGTCTTTTTTAAGTCGGCTATTGGTTTCTATTGGTCAAATACAAGTTCTGAGCAAAATTTATTTATTTATGGATCTTTAGTTCCATAAACATTATTAAGTATTTACTTCGTTATTCTTAATAAGTAAGTACAAAACTAATAAGTTAATAAGTTAGTAAGTAAAAAAGTACAAAGTTACCAACATTGTTACGTATTTACTTAGTTACTTTAAGGTACTTTAAGTAAAGTTACTTAGTAACTAATAAGTTACTAAGTAACTTTAAAATTGTACAAAGTTACTTACTTAGTTACTTTAAGTAAGTAACTAAGAGGGTCACACCAGTAAGGTCCGTTAGTTCACTTGCTTTGGTCCGGACCATTTTTTTTTGTGTGTGCGCAGTTCACACAAAAAACCCCTAAGTTACTTACTTAGTTACTTTAAGTAACTAAATTAAGTAACTTGGTTACTTTAAGTAACTAAGTAACTACTATAATTTAATGTTGTATCTAATTAAATATTTATCATTATGTGTTGTTAATGTTCTATCTAAGTTACACAATGTGTTTGTTTATGAAGCTAAAGATCAAGGACAGAAGCAAACTCACGACTTCTGCATCCCAGGACCAGTAACGTAACCACTACGCCACCAAATCACAGAACAATTTCTCCTTGGAACTTGTATTTGACCAATAGAAACCAACCGATGAATTAAAAAAAAAGCATTAAGTCTAAAGTAAATGGAGACTGAAAATAACTGACAGGTAAAGTGTCTCAACGCACTGAGGCATCGGGCCGCTACGAGAACTGTGTTCCTTCATCTCGGTCTTATAGGCTCCGCCTTCTCTGAGGACGCTACAATGCTTTGACCATCAGTGGTAGCAGCCAGACAGCTCAGTGCTTAATGATACTGACGTTGTTACGTGTATGTTGAGTTGGAGAGATAGACAGTGTTTTCAGAACAGCGGTACAGTCTCGTCATCGTCTCGTCATGGGACAAAGGGGGCGCTGACGAACATATTTCGTTGCGTCTTGTCTGACAAAGTGAAAACTAGAGCGGACAGAGATGCAGCTGGTCAGCACGCTCTCCATAGCTCCATACCATAATGTAAATGTATCCCTGCACATTTACGTTAAACCTATATTATAAAAAATAACTTTATCTTGTCAAGTTACTTTTTGCAAAGTAAAAAGTGAACGTCTACACCTCGACGATGCAACATTTGCCGTCAGCCCACAAGGGGTTTCACTAAGTCTCAGGAATTAAAAGCATGAATGAGTTTCAAGACGCTGTCAATTAGCTGCTAACGAGCTGAATCACATCAATTAGCCTCAATAGATGCAGTGTGTTCAAAGTGAAAGAGCAGTCTGATTCACAGCTGATTCACTGTTATATCTTTTCTTTCTCCAGAACCTTCTCAAACTACCACTCGTGCCGTTTCTGCTGCGCAGAATGAGAGAGGCCTGAGTCAGACTCTGCTGCTGCATTCACAGTAACAGGTCAGAGTCGTTCCTGTGTGGATACGCACTGTCACTTTACTTTGCATATGACAGTATGAGTCAGATATTTCAGCAGAGCGATTGCGGTGTGTGTGCTGCAGCCATGGGGACACATCCCACTCACCGCTTTAGGCTGTTCTTACCCAATGGATGCTGGGTAAGTGCGATGGTGCCGTTGTGATGGTAAGAATCTCAGTTTTGTTTTTTGTCTTTATCTTTCAGCAGCCGGGGGAACAAAATAGAACCAGTGCATTTCAGTGGAGGCCATGTGGAGGCCAAGGCTACAAACTGTGTGATTATTCTGAAGATTACAATGACGGACTGTCTGCAGCAAACGCCACGATTATTATTGACCATTATACTGAGCGGACCTCCCCGAGGATGAATCACCTTCCCCCCGTAGTGCGGCAAATGGAAAGAGCTTTATACTGTTTTCACTTCAACATGGTGGAAGTGCCCTCGTGGGACACAGAGCTGGAGGGCTGAAGACAGAAGTACTGCATGATTAGGCTGGGGATCTGATAGAAGGTCAGCATCCGTGGTCGACAGGAGACGAACACAGATGCTATCAGTAACAGTCTGGAGAGCAGTGATAGTCCTCCAAGACTGTGATGTGCAGAGTGACGATACTGTCACTCCACCCCCCCACCTCCCCCCCAAGCCCACCCCTCCCTCCCACACCCTCCCACCGGATGATCTCGAACAGCTAATCGATGATGATGTAAACCACATTTCAAGCCTCTCTGCCCAGGTTTACACTGAAACATTGTAAATCCACGTGTGAAAATGTGCCCAGAGCTTTGATGCATCTTATAGGGGGAGAAAAAAAAGTCATTGTCTTTATTTCATCGTTGTTTACAATTATCAGTGATGCAGTGGAGCCTGGCTGCCGGCTGTTTACTTTGACTATGGCGGGACATAAATTCATGAATATGCTTGCAAAACTTTTTTTGTTTTGTTTATTTGTTTTTCATCCTTCATTGAGGTGTCAGTGTAATGTGATGCATTCAAAGTGCCAACGCAAACCTGGCTTTTATTGTGTCCAGTGCAACATGGATCGTACTTTGCTTAAAAAGAAACATCTGTGGTTTAACGATGATTGATTATTTCTAACAAATGGATAACTCGTTTTGCTTACGCTCCAAAACGAGTTGACGTGTAACAAGAGATATTCGGTGTTTGATTCACCTTCTCATTTTATGTTGAACAATTTTCCTGTTGAACTTGTAAATCAATAACTACATCTCTTAGAAGCTTCTTACTCCAACATCTATCAGGATGAATTTTTGCAACACTCGTCATTTGTCTTTGTGCATAACAATGTGCATACGAATAGCAAAGAGAGTAAGAGCCCCACTCTCTGCTGTGCTGGCATTTCTGTATTCACCACATGGAATATTTCCATTTGAGAACTGAATTGCGTGTCAACATATCCCCGTTTCCCATCTTCCCTGAGGCAGTTTTTAAATGCAAAGCTGGCTGTAGCCCCTGCTGACCTGCGTAGTTCTGCAGGAAGATGCTGTTAGCCCTGGGAGAAACAAACATAAAGAGAGTCCATTTTTCTAACACTGTCTTTAATAGTAATGCGGGCCCTGTGGGCGTGCCTCATATCCTCGCAGCAATGGATTCGTTGAATCTGCAGAGAGGAATAGAGACACAACTCCCCCTCAGTACTGTTAATCCAAAAACACCTCTAATTCTCTGAACATCATACATACAGTAAATGTGTGTGTGTGTTGGGAAGCATCATCTAACACTGTGTCAAGATGAAATAGTGTTTGTTCCCTTTGCTCATTATTTTCTCCACTTGAGAGCCTGCTAGCAACATTGGGTACAACAAAGACAAATGACTTAACATTATATATGTGAGATGTCACTGGACAGTTTATAAAATCACTCAGCTCACATGACGGGCCCCTGTGGCTTGATTACGGAGGGTCCATGTGTTTTCAAATAGCCAGAATGAATGTGGAGAGTTACTGTCCGTCTCATCACAGAGGACAGATACTTGCTTGACTTTGGGGAAGGACGCACAGAGGCCGACCAGCGCCACATGGGACATTTGGATTTTCACACTTCTCGACACCCTCATGTAATCAAGAGTGACAGGCAGTGAGTGACGGCATCAGTTCTGATGCCGAATACTCAGGTGGACAATGATTCCTCCATCATGTCTGTGACTGGAACAGATCAGTGCGCTCACTGCGTGTCCTGAATACTCGATTAACACGAGTGGGATCCGAGTCGTCTCACTGGCAACCATGTCAGTTACAAAACCCACATTTACATTGTTTTAGCACAAGACGGCAGGTTGATGAAAAGCTGGGTGACAGCTGCATTGTGATTATGAGAGGTTCACATTCAAGTGCCATCTTTTTTTCATCTGTATCATATAGGCAGCAACTAGAGAATAGAAAGTCATTTTACGGGCAAACATGTAAAAAAAAACTTGAAAAGTGCATTTCCTGTACAGTGTCAATGCTATTTGTTTTTTGATGTCATTCTGTATGTTGGAATGACAGAAAGACTTTCGTAATATATTTATGGGAGATGGCGACATAACCACAAGAAGCCGTAGGTCGAGGATGTCGTAAACTGAGAACCTGCTATATGTGGGAAATCTGAATACGTTTTCTGGAGGATGACTGATTTTATAAGTGTCTATGGTACAGCCCAGCAAATAAAAGGAGCTGGAGGACATGTCGAACCAGGGGTCATTGTCACAAGTAAGTATTACCAACTGTTGCAAAGCTGACTTTATTTTGTTTTTCTTACTATCTGCAGTGTGTTTTTTCTAAGCAAAAATTTTCACAGTTGTGTTATTTTATTTTTTATTTTGGCCTGGCCTGCATTGTAAATAGTAGTCGTGACTTGCCGATGTCCATAACGGAAAAGAGAGTAATAAAATCATGTAGGGTCCAATATTTTCGTCTCAGTTTTTGTAGCTGAGAAAAACCACCAACCTTACAAGTATGCTGTCAAAAATACCGGAATAGAGCATGTTGTCAAAAACAGTAAGAAAAACCTAAAAATTTTGTCAAAAAATTAAACACTTTTTAAAACGGCCGAAACATCGAGACAAAATTTTCTATGCCTTATTGTACTATTACAATTTTCTGATGTGTCAGACATTTAAAAAAAAACTTTTTTTTTGACAAACGTCCAAAAAAATGTGAAAAATGTCAGAATATAGTAAGGAGTTATTTTGTCAACATATTTTGACAAAAAAATGTTGACAAAAACTATCAGAAATAACGTAAGGGGCGAATATATCGAAAATGCCACAAAACGGCCAAAAACAAAAAGTGGAAATAAGGCGCTCGAATGCAGGAAATTGTGTAAAATTATCCCCCAGAATGATATTTTGTTGATTAGTGGCCAGAAAACCTCATTTTCTCATAGGTCAAAAATCGAAAACAAAAACGTAAGGGGTTAGTATGTCGAAAATGTTCAAAAACGGCCAAACATTAAATGTGGAATTAATGCGCCAGATTGGCAGGAAATAGTGTGAAATCACCCCCCAGAATGATATTTTGTTGATTAGAGGCCAGAAAACCTCATTTTCTCATAGGTCAAAAATCTCAAAAAAAAGTAATGGGTTAGTATGTCGAAAATGTCCAAAAATGGCCAAACATTAAATGTGGAAATTACGTGCCAGATTGGCAGGAAATATCGTGAAATCACCCCCCAGAATGATATTTTGTTGATTAGAAGCCAGAAAATCTCATTTTCTCATAGGTCAAATATCAGAAATAATGCAAGGGGTTAGTATGTCGAAAATGCCCCAAAACGGTCAAAAACGAAAAGTGAAAATAACGCGCCAGAATGGCAGGAAATAGCGTAAAATTATCCCCCAGAATGATATTTTGTTCATTTACGCCAGAAAACCTCATTTTCTCATAGGTCAAAAATCTGAAAAAAACGTAAGGGGTTAGTATGTCGAAAATGTCCAAAAACAGCCAAAAATTAAAAGTGGAAATAACGCGCTAGAATGGCAGGAAATAGCGTTCAAACACCCCCCAGTATGATATTTTGTTTATTGGGCGCCAGAAAACCTCATTTTCTCATGGGTCAAAAATCGACAAAAAACATAAGGGGTTAGTATGTCGAAAATGTCCAAAAACAGCCAAAAATTAAAAGTGGAAATAACGCGCTAGAATGGCAGGAAATAACGTGAAATCACCCCCCAGTATGATATTTTGTTTATTAGGCGCCAGAAAACCTCATTTTCTCATGGGTCAAAAATCGACAAAAAACATAAGGGGTTAGTATGTCGAAAATACCCCAAAACGGCCAAAAATTAAAAGTGGAAATAACGCGCTAGAATGGCAGGAAATAGCGTTCAAACACCCCCCAGTATGATATTTTTTTCATTTACGCCAGAAAACCTCATTTTCTCATAGGTCAAAAATTTGAAAAAAACATAAGGGGTTAGTATGTCGAAAATTCCGCAAAACGGACAAAAATTAAAAGTGGAAATAACGCACTAGAATGGCAGGAAATAACGTGA
>JAFBJQ010000268.1:528-15528 GCA_016785345.1 Trinectes maculatus
GGAAAAATTACGAAAAATTAAAAAGGGAAATAATGCGCTGAAATGGCAGAAAAAATCCCCAAATTACCCCCCAGAATGATATTTTGTGGATTAGACGCCAGAAAAGCTCATTTTCGGACACCTGAAAAAAATTTGAAAAACACGTAAGGGGTTGTATGTCGAAAATGCCGAAAAATTACGAAAAATTAAAAATGGAAAAAATGTCCTGGAATGGCAGAAAATAGCCCCAAATTACCCCCCAGAATGATATTTTGTGTATTAGACGCCAGAAAAGCTCATTTTCGGACACCTGAAAAAATTTGAAAAACACGTAAGGGGTTAGTATGTCGAAAATGCAGAAAAATGCTGAAATTTTTAAAATGGAAAAAATGTGCTGAAATGGCAGAAAATAGCCCCAAATTACAGCCCAGAATGATATTTTGTGGATTAGACGCCAGAAAAGCTCATTTTCGGACACCTGAAAAAATGCGAAAAACACGTAAGGGGTTAGTATGTCGAAAATGCGGAAAAATTACGAAAAATTAAAAAGGGAAATAATGCGCTGAAATGGCAGAAAATAGCCCCAAATTACCCCCCAGAATGATATTTTGTGGATTAGACCCCAGAAAATCTCATTTTTGGACACCTGAAAATTTTGAAAAACACGTAAGGGGTTGGTATGTCGAAAATGTCGAAAAATTACGAAAAATTAAAAAAGGAAATAATGCGCTGAAATGGCAGAAAATAGCCCCAAATTACCCCCCAGTATGATATTTTGTGTATTAGACGCCAGAGAAGCTCATTTTCGGACACCTGAAAAAATGCGAAAAACACGTAAGGGGTTAGTATGTCGAAAATGCCGAAAAATTATGAAAAATTAAAAAGGGAAATAATGCGCTGAAATGGCAGAAAATAGCCCCAAATTACCCCCCAGAATGATATTTTGTGGATTAGACGCCAGAAAAGCTCATTTTCGGACACCTGAAAAAATTTGAAAAACACGTAAGGTTTTAGTATGACGAAAATGCCGAAAAATGCTGAAATTTTTAAAATGGAAAAAATGTGCTGAAATGGCAGAAAATAGCCCCAAATTACAGCCCAGAATGATATTTTGTGGATTAGACGCCAGAAAAGCTCATTTTCGGACACCTGAAAAAATGCGAAAAACATGTAAGGGGTTAGTATGTCGAAAATGCCGAAAAATTACGAAAAATTAAAAAGGGAAATAACGCGCTGAAATGTCAGAAAATAGCCCCAAATTACCCCCCAGAATGATATTTTGTGGATTAGACGCCAGAAAAGCTCATTTTCGGACACCTGAAAAAATTTGAAAAACACGTAAGGGGTTAGTATGTTGAAAATGCCGAAAAATTACGAAAAATTAAAAAGTGAAATAACGCGCTGAAATGGCAGAAAATAGCCCCAAATTACCGCCCAGAATGATATTTTGTGGATTAGACGCCAGAGAGGCTCATTTTCGGACAACTGAAAAAATTTGAAAAACACGTAAGGGGTTAGTATGTCGAAAATGCGGAAAATTACGAAAAATTAAAAAGGGAAATAATGCGCTGAAATGGCAGAAAATAGCCCCAAATTACCCCCCAGAATGATATTTTGTGGATTAGACGCCAGAAAGGGTCATTTTCGGACAGCTGAAAAAATTTGAAAAACACGTAAGGGGTTAGTATGTCGAAAATGCCGAAAAGTGCTGAAATTTTTAAAATGGAAAGAATGTGCTGAAATGGCAGAAAATAGCCCCAAATTACCGCCGAGACTGATATTTTGTGGATTAGACGCCAGAAAAGCTCATTTTCGGACACGTGAAAAAATGCGGAAAACACGTAAGGGGTTAGTATGTCGAAAATGCCGAAAAATGCAGAAAAATTAAAAATGGAAATAACGCGCTGAAATGGCAGAAAATAGCACCAAATTACCCCCCAGAATGATATTTTGTGGATTAGACGCCATAAAAGCCCATTTTCGGACATGTGAAAAAATGCAAAAAATACGTAAGGGGTTAGTATGTCGAAAATGCCCAAAAAGGCAAATTTGAAATAAGACTCTAAATATTAAGAAATCACCACCACCACCACCAAAAATTTCCAAAAATGACACAAAAAAATTAGATATTACTGTAAAATGTGGAACATTACCATAAATTGGCCACCCATAATGATATTTTGTTGATTAAATACCAGAAACTATAATTTTCTGAAAAAATTAGGAATCTTTATTTGTCAAATAACATTGATAACAGACAATGGCCCGGAAAGGGAGGTGCGGCCGGCCCCGATTGTGTAAAAAGATATTATTAGAATATAATTAGAGTAATATAGAATAAAATAAACAAAATAAAATATCTGTTTATCTATACATCAATGTACAGAAATAATATACAGAAATAAGTGAAAGTAAGAAAGCAATATCCGTTTATCTTTTACATTACATTACATTAATTTAGCAGACGCTTTTATCCAAAGCAATTTATAATAAGTGCATTCAATGTCTACTGAAAAGTGCAAGAAGTAGACGAGTACATAAATATTTGTCAGAAAGCGGTGAAAATCACTTTAAGTGCTTGCTGTCAAGTGCTCATAGTTTTTAAGTTATAATAAGGGTGTGAGGTGCAGTCTGAAAAGGCGACGAAAGCATTATCTATACATGAATATACAGAAACACTATACAGTGTTCTATATACAATCACCCAGTCTTTGAATCTGTGTCTGTGCATGGGGTGGGGAGTTATGTGGGGGTTGCAGTGTTCATAATCCTTATGGCCTGAGGAAAGAAATTCCTCCTCAGCCTTTCAGTTCTTGCCATACAGGAGCGGAGACACTTGTCAGACGGCAGCCACGTGAACAGTCCGTTTCAAGGGTGGTGAATGTCCATGGTAATTTTCCTGGCCCTGCTTGTGCATGGCCTGGTGTCGATGTCCTGCAGGCTGAGCAATGCTGTCATGTACACCTGATTACTCAGTGCAGAGCTTTTCTGTCCATGGCAGTGCAGTTGCCATGCCACTGGCTCCATGGCTGATGTGTAGAAGGCTTGTAGCATTGGTGTGGAGATGTTGAACTTCCTCAGCCATCTGAGAAAGTACAAGCGCTGCCTTGCATTCTTCATCAGGGTGGAGATGTGATTAGTCCATGTCAGGGCCTCAGTCATGTGGATACCGGGGTATCTGTTGCGGGTGACTCTCTCTACAACGGTTGCGTACATCCTGAGAGGAGTGTCATGGCTCCTCTGCTTCTCCCTCCTGAAATTCACAACTATGTTCATGAGTAAATACCAGAAACTATCATTTCCTGATAGGTCAAAAAATTGCACAAAACATCAGTGTTTGGTAGGATGAAAATGCATAAAAATTAAAAAATTGAAATAACACATTAAAATGCCATAAAATAGCATGGATTCATTACCCAGTACGTTATTATGTTGATTAAATGCCAGAAAACAGCATTTCCTTATAGGTTAAAAATGGCCAAAAACATAAATCTATGATGAAAATGCCCAAAAATGCAAAAATATTAAAACTCAAAATATCATTGTAAAATGCAATAAAACACCATGAATTGACCACCAATGGCAGTGAAATGCGAGCTGCGGCAGGTGCAGACTGTGCAAAAGCAAGATATAATTAGACTATAATTAGGATAAAAAAGAATAAAATAAAATATCTGTTTATCTATACATCAATGTACAGAAACAATATACAGAAATCAGTAATAGTAAGAAAGAAAGCAATATCCGTTTATCTATACATCAATGTACAGAAACAATATACAGTATACTATATACAATCACACAGTCTTTGAATCTGTGTCTGTGCGTGGGGTGTTGATTACCTGATTATGCAGCACCGGCTCCATGGCTGATGTTTAGAAGGCTCATAGCATTGTTGTGGAGATGTTGAACTTCCTCAGCCATCTGAGGAAGTACAAGCGATGCCTCGCCTTCTTCACATGGGGGGAGATGTGATTAGTCCATATCAGTCATGTGGACACCAAGGTATCTGTAGCTGCTGACTATCTTCCCAAGGGTCCCGTACATCCTGAGAGGAGTGTAATGGCCCCTCTGCCTCTCCTTCCTGAAATTCATAACCATATTCATGATTAAATACCAGAAACTGTCATTTCCTCATAGGTCAAAAAAGAACCCTAACCCTAACGCACTAAAATGCCATAAAACAACATGAAATCACCACCCATAATGATATTATGTTGATGTTTTTAGGGTTTTTTGACAACATATACATTTACATTTTGTGGTCATTTTTGAAGACGTGGTATACCATGTAATGTTTTGCCATTTTAAATTATTTGCTGTACTAGGGTTTGGGTTAGTACGTTTTTTTTTCTTTATTTCTGATGACATAATTTACTATGATATTTTTGTGACATTTTGAAGGTTATACCATACTAAGATGTTTCTGTTACACTTTTTTTGCCTGCATTTCTGATTTTCTTTTTTTTCTACTCATTGTCTGGTGTCTTTGCATGTTTGTATGGCTACTATGAATAAAATGTATTGTTCTTAATCTTATTACTAAAAGTTTTTGTCAACTTTGCTTTGGAAATATTGTTTCCAAATATTGTTTCAGAGGCCCTGGATCTGTAGTGATCTGTAGGTCAACTAGTGATAACATGTCAAGATCATGTTATCGCTAGTTACTGACATCAGAAAATGTTAGAGCTTGTTAAAACCTTATGCTGGTCTAAGACCAGACACTTTTACTTACTCATGTTATCCAACTGTACATGACCACTGGAAACATGCTCAGCATTTTAACTTTTCAGTTCGAGGATCAAATGGGTGCGTTGCCTGGTTTAAAGCTCCTATTAAATACCTACCAGTTACGTTTAGCAAAGTCAAGCTGTGTGTGTGTGATCACTGCTGCACCATGTGGAGGCTGCTGTCCAGTCAGCATTACTCACTCCTCACATCAGGCTGCGTCTCCAGACCATATGGAACCAGTCTGGAAAGACTGGAGATTAAACTGATGGAAGCTCTGACTGGGTTTATGCCGATCTATGACTGTCAGTGATTCATGGCCACGTTTGGTCAGTTGTGAGACACGGCAAGGTCAAAAGGTCAAATTGTAGCTGATCGAGTCTAAACTAGAATGAAATCAAGTTTCATGTGACATATCATATATTTATGTATTCCGAATGAACTCAACTGTTCATCAATATTTACTTTCACCCAAAAACAACTGTTCCCACAGATCATGTGAGCATTTACTCCAACACCAATGCATATGAGAAAGACAATATCCTGTCACCCTGCCAATCATCACATGTCTGTGTTTGTACACAGTGAAAACAAAAGCTTTCAGTGCGGCAGAGAGCAGATGAGTTACACCTCAAAGCCAGAACACCAGACACCCGCACAGATGCATGCCGTCTTCCCAGAAAACCCTGGCGCACAGAGACTGGATGATAAGACTGGAGGGATCTGAAGGCAAGTCTCTTGTTCTTTGTCGTAATTCTGTTAAATGTTCCCCTGGATCGAAAGCACCAAGAAAAACACATGAACACTGCAACTTTCTGTTTCCCCTGAACAATAACAAGAAGGGGACCAAGAGTTGAGGGTCCTCTGAAAAAAGGGGGATAAATAAATTAAATGAAGAGATGGAAGAAGATTCCTCTTCATACAGCCTGTTTTCTGTTAATGAGACTCACTCATTCTTATAATCTCACCACTCTACCCTGAGGCCCACCTGTCCAAACCTCTGACTTCATTTGCTTCAGTGCTGGATGCTCGCTAGTGAGCTGCAAAAAAAAAAGAAAAAAGATCCAGATAAATGTTTGCTTTGCTCAATCAAGCACACACAGTCTTGTTAACACTGTTGCTTTCCCTCTCTGTACCACTGCTTACATTTCATGGAAGAGTGGTCATTCTTACAGCAGATATGCCATTGAGATGATATTGAACAGCAACCACCTTATAATACTTTTTCTCTCTTAGTCTATTTTCAGGGAACAGAAACATAGTTTGGTTAATCATTTCCTGTCAGAGAAACCCCAGACCGTGTGCTGTTCATGTTTTCGTCTTAATTTGGTCTGACCTCTTTTTGTCGGTGTTGAATAGATATGAGTTTTGTTTCTAGGGAAGCTGCAGTCTGAAAGATAATATTCATTCCACAATATTCATTTACCCCACTGAACTTAAACTCCATGTCTAATGCAAAGTGAGACTGCTTTCACAAATCGGTGCCACCATCCACTACCTTGGGCCCTTGAGCAAGGCCCTTAACCACCCGAATTTGCCCCCCGGGCGCTCCTCGTGCGGTAGCCTACTGTTCCACGTGTGCATGACATGTTGTGTACTGACTGTATTGTACTGTACTGTACCTGTACTATCTGTACTAGTATGCAAGTGGAATGCAGAATATTAATTCCCCATCAGTGGGACTATTAAAGTTGTTTCGTTCTTTCTTTCTTTCAAAACCTCTCAGTGAGGTGGAGGAGTTCTAATGATTGCTGTCCGCAACACTGAGAGCCTGCTTCTGAAACAGCTCCTAAGAACATGTTGTCTAAAGCTGAACCAGCAGCCTCAGCCAATACACACAGCCATATGCAAGAAAACAAACAAAACACTGCAAAGAAAAAAAAAACATCAAAATGTCCACATCTTTGCCAGTGAATTTTGTGTCTGCTCTCATTCCATAAACCATTTCTTATAAATACTACTGAACAATGATGTGATGGTCATCGTTCTCAACAACTACAAAATATGGGTGCGCACGGCGCAAGCAAAGGATGTAGACGTGTTTAGTCAGTGCTCCTCTTCGCGACTTACAAAATCGTCTTCATACCGCATCTTTTTTTGCCAATAGACCACTAGTGTGTGTGTATACATCTCCCTAAGAATTTTATCAAACTGAAAATCCAAAATGCCGAAGCCAAACGTCTCCAGCAAGACCAAATCCACCTACAGCCGAGCCACCGGAGCTGGAGCTAGTGCCATGGCTAGCTGTAGCCCTACTAGCGATTCTCCCACCAAGTCGGACATGCCTCCAGATAAAACTTATGATATGTGTAGGGAACTATGCAGAGAGGTGTCAGAATCAGTCCTGCGCTGCATTAATGAACGTTTCGATGCCTTTGAGGCTAAGTTCCAGTCACTCGCAGCCTCGCAGGCCGAACTGCAAACCCGTGTGGCTAACCAGGAGGAAGCTACTAGCGACCTTGACGTCCGCATGCTAGCGCTTGAAGCTAAATGCACTGAGCTGACGGGGCGCAACGCTCAGCTTCATACTAAGTTGCTTGACCTGGAGGCCCGTTCTCGGAGGCACAACATCAAAATTGTGGGAATACAAGAGGGTGAGGAGGACGGTAGACCCACAGAATTCGTCTCCAGACTAATCCCTGAACTGCTTGGTGACGAACACTTTCCGCATCCAGTCAAAGTCGACCGGGCGCACCGCTCACTCCAGCCGAAGCCGGCCGCCGGCGCCAAACCGCGCACCATCCTGGCGCGTATCCATCACTTTCAGGAGAAGGAGTTGATTCTTCGCCTCGGCAAAAAATATACGACTAGACGACGACAAAATTTCTTGTCGACGATATTTAATAGTCGACGTCGTCGACGACGGCGACTAATCGTTGCAGCCCTAAAAAACTTGCAAAAACATGATAATACATTACGACGTGTAGATATAGAATTTATACATCATTTAGTTAATAAGAAGTCAAAAATGTGCAAAAAACTTCATAATTTAGTAAAATGTTAAAAACGTCACAAAACATCATAGTATAGAAAGACATCAAAAATGTCACTAAAATTTCATAAGATGTCAAAAAGAAAGAAAGAAAGAAAGAAAGAAAGAAAAAATGTTACAAAACCATCATAATTTTGTAAAATGTTAAAAATATCACAAATCGTCATTGTATAGCAAGATGTCATAAAATCTGCTTGACCTGGAGGCCCGTTCTCGGAGGCACAACATCAAAATTGTGGGAATACAAGAGGGTGAGGAGGACGGTAGACCCACAGAATTCGTCTCCAGACTAATCCCTGAACTGCTTGGTTACGAACACTTTCCGCATCCAGTCAAAGTCGACCGGGCGCACCGCTCACTCCAGCCGAAGCCGGCCGCCGGCGCCAAACCGCGCACCATCCTGGCGCGTATCCATCACTTTCAGGAGAAGGAGTTGATTCTTCGCCTCGGCAGACAACAGTCCATGGAGTACAAGGGAGGCAAGGTCCTTATCTTCCCGGATTACACCAGCGAAGTAATGGCACAACGCCGCGCCTTCAAAGAAGTGCAGCAGGCTCTGCGCGACGAAAGAATAAAACACAGTTTGCGATACCCGGCCAAGCTTCATGTTTACCCCCGAGACGGCGGAGCGCCCAGGATCTTCACGGACCCGAAGGAGGCGGCGAAGGTCCTGGAAAGGAATAATGCACGGGAAGGGAAGTAGATCCATACACTGACATTCTTCATTTAATTCACGGTTGCGCCCAGGTGAGGCAACTATTTGTTCAAAGCAGCTGACCAGCTGTTTGCAGCACTGGGACCTCTCTGCATACTGTTTTATATACACTGTATTATAATGGTCCACTTTAAGCTGCTGCCATGTCCACACAGCCTGAGGTGTTGGTACGGTTTATATTTTCATTGCTTTAATTACTTGATATCGCGGTATCATATAGTTCATGTTACTATAATGTCGCGGGGAGGGGGCTAGTGGTAACATATTCTAGTTGTTGTTTGCCCAGAAGCTCCTTTTGAGATGAATACGGGATGCTATGTGCCAGGTTCAGGGAGGCACAAGGCGGGGTGGGAGGGGAGGGAAGTTGCTGTTTTATTGTGTTGTTTCTCTTTTTTTTCTTACGGTCGGTGCTTTATTTCACACTACTTGGTTGTAAGGGACACATTTGTATTATGGAAGGGGCAATATCTCTTTAAAATTATTTGTTACTGATGAGCAGAGTGGTGAAATTTGTGAGCTTTAATGTGAATGGGTTAAACGGACCTGTTAAACGGAAGAGAGTCCTAACACATTTGAAAAAACTGAAGATAGATATTGCTTTTATACAGGAAACCCATTTAACACCCCTGGAGCATAGGAAATTGAAAAGGGATTGGATAGGACATGTGATATCATCATCCTATAACTCTAAAGCCAGGGGAGTGGCCATCTTGATAAATAAGAACACCCCTGTAACAATTGGAGAAACCATGGTTGATGCATTGGGGAGATATGTTTTAGTGAATTGTCAGATTTACTCAGAACCCTGGACTCTCTTAAATTTTTACGCGCCCAATTACGATGATGAGTCATTTGTTCAAGACATGTTCTTGAAGGTGTCAGGAGGACGGCAAAACATCCTTATAGGGGGTGACTTTAATTTCTGCCTGGATCCTGTTCTAGATAAGTCAGCTCTATCGGTATCCAAATCTAAAGCAGCCAAAATCACCATAGAATTCATGAAGGAATTAAACTTAACTGATGTGTGGAGACAAATGCACCCTCAAACCAGAGATTACTCTTTCTATTCTGGTCGCCACAACTCTTTTACTCGGATTGATCTTTTCCTCTTGTCGGCGCAGCTGATTCACAGAGCAGTAGAATCTGAGTACTTGTCTAGAATACTATCAGATCACTCACCTCTGACCCTATCCATTTATATGCCTGAAAAAACTACTAATATGTATAGGTGGCGTCTGAACCCTACTCTCCTTCAAAAACCAGATTTTTGCAAATTTATAAGAGATCAGATTGGGCTGTTCTGTGAGACAAATTGTGCTTCTTCTCCCAATAGTTTTATATTATGTGTGTGTGTGTGAGACGTTTGAGTAATATTTTGTGTGTGAGCTGCTGATAGAGGCCTGAGCCAGCTGCAACACGATGCAGGACACATTATGAAAATGTCCAGCTGGAGGCGCCAGCGAGCATCAGCTCTGAGAGTTGGCTGGATGGACTTGGCCCCACAGACGTACCGACTGAGACAGGACGCCACGCTGACCCCTGCAGGCCTGCGACGCCAAACCAAAGTGGAGCGTGTTGATTTGATCGTCTGAAGCCAACATGTGACGACAGACAACAACAAAAACAAACACAACAACAACAAAACAGCGCTGACGGAGTCTTCTCTTCCCATCAGGCAGTGAGGCCACACTGGGTCCAGAAAAAAACACACGTCCACCATGAAGAGCTGCGATTTTTCAAAGCAGATGAAAGAGTTGGGGGTCTGATCTCCATCTGCAGATCTGCATGAAGATCCAGCAGGTCTGAGATGAAGGAGGTGCAGCGGCTCGGCCCAAACTTCAAACACCACTGACACGTTTCATCGTTAGCTAATCTGTGAGGCTGACGACGCTCATGCTAATGAGGACTGTCTTAACGATGATTAGCCTCGGAGCAATGGAGCTGTTTTCTGACAACACACGGCTCCAGGTGAAACGCTGAGGCCGTCAGGTGACGTCAGATGACTCATAACTTTACTGTGGAGCGAAATGTACCCCCCCCCCCCCCCCCCCCCCCCCCCCCCCCCCCCCCCCCATGCCAGGAATCATTTAGTAAGAGCAGATCTCGTTTCCTCGTCTCACTGTAATTCACTGATCAAACAGAGAGGATGAGAGGAGGATGGAGGAATTCAGAGGACGAGGCTGGAGAGACGTCTCACAGAGAGACAGACAGAGACAGAGAGAGACAGACAGAGACAGAGAGACAGACAGAGACTGAGAGACAGACAGAGACTGAGAGAGACAGACAGAGACGTGGTCCGATCATCTGACAGATCTACCTGTTCTGCTCCAGGTTCCTGCTCCCCCCCCCCTCACCCCCCCCCCCCCCCCCCCCCCCGCCCGGGGGGGGCCCCCCCCCCCCCCCCCCACTCCTCAGGCCGAGTGTGAGATCATTCACACCTCAGCAAGCAGCACAGCGTGTGTGTGTGTCGTTTAGACATTTAGAGCGCACAGCGTCTGCTCTCACACTCGCGGCGGCGCTGTGAGCCGACACTTTCAAGAGTCTGTCAGTCACTGGGAAACACAAGGGGGGCGGGAGGCGGGGGGGGGGGGGGGGGGGGGGTGGCATGCTGCTAGGAGGTGGTTGTCATTGTGTTGGTGTTTTGTCAAACTCTCTGCTTTGAGGTTCATGTGGTGGAGGTGACGGAGGCCATTAACATGATAACGAGGAGAAAACCCAAAACAAATGAGGCAGGCGAGGTCCTCAGACGCGCACACACACACACACACACACACACACACACACACAAACAAACACACACACAAACACACACACACACACACACAGGAATCTGTTTTCAGGGGTAAAGTAAGTTGAGAGGTGAAGATGAGATTATTATTATTATTAATATTATTATTGTTGTTGTTGTTGTTGTTATTATTATGGTCACAGATATAAGTTACTCCATAATGCTAATGCTACTTTTCAATTTTTACTCTTTTTACTTTTTTACGTTTTTTTAATGTTTTGTTTCTTACAGGTAAACGACACATAAGGCACAGGATGTGGAAAAAGTCCAGCTGAAGTCTGAACCTCCTCCAGGTTTTCCAGTTCTCTGGAGCTGTCTAAAACGAATATGTTTAGCTGCCAACTGTAAAAAAAAAAAAAAAACCCACAACCACACAAACAGCAAAATGGTCAATACAAAACACCAGACAACACAAACACACCAAGACTATTCTGTTAAGTGAAAACATAAAAACCAACCTGCTAACCGGTGGTGGAGACAGCAGGACGACATATGACGACATATGACGACAACAACACAAACGCACAGAGGAATCAGAGTCAGAAACAACTCCACCTCGCACAAACACACTCTCTCTCTCTCTCTCCTCGCTCCACCTGCAGGCCCCAGGCTCTGAAACCTGCTCATCCAGACTCAGCTGTTAGGCCAGTGTGTCTTTGCCCTGGGTTAAAGAGCGAGGTCAGAAGGTCACGCTCCGGCGGTTAACGCCACAGGAGACTGAAGATCCTGCTTCCACCAAATAAACAAAACGAAAAACCAGTTTTCGATGATTCATTGTGCGTTTTGATGAACGTGGTGGTTTCTGTAGATGCTAACGTAGCGCTTCACGTTAGCTCGCAAGATTAAAAATACCCAGAGATGTAATTCAGAATAACATGAAAGGGCAGGAGGAGGCTCGAGTGCTTTGACAAGGCAGTGGGTTGATGGAGTGTGTGCTGTTGCCAGGCAATGGGAAGATATGGGGGGTGGGGGTGGGGGTGGGGGGTCTGTTTTACTGCCAAACAATAATCACATTTCAACGTCCTCTGACTGTAGAGCGGCAGCCTCCTGCGCTCTCCATCAGTAATCCATACTGCACATTGACCCGACACTGGAAACTGCACACAGAGCAAATACCTCCAACAATGGACCAACAACGTGTCTCCTGATCAGAATGTCAATCAGGGTTAATGACACACAAGGAACGGGTGTGGGTCGATAACAAAACATCACAAGAACAAAGACTCCGGGATCCATACGTGAAAAACTACACAGTACGTGTATGAAAATAAAATGTAAATAAATGATATATAATATACAGTCAGTGAACATGTGTTAACAGCAGAAAGAGGTGTGAACACATGGTGGCACTTTGCTGGAGGGTTGTCTGTTTCTGTATCGACGACGACAACAACAACAACAACAACAACAACAACAACAACAGGTTGTTTTCTTCCACTGTGTGTGGAACAGGAGGTGTGTGTTGTTGCTCTTAATAATGTGAAAAGGCCCCTGTGCTCTGACAGTGTGGGGGCCGCTGTGTGTGTGTGTGTGTGTGTGTGTGTGTGTGTGTGTGTGTGTGTGTGTGTGTGTGTGCCGTCCTACCAGGGTTTGATGGAGGTCAGTTGATAGACGGGTCCGGGATGTGTTGGCTTGGTGCAGCAGCTGGAACGAGAAGAGGAGGAATATAAACGTGTGTAACTCCACTTCCTGATTTATTCATACGCCTGTGTTTTCAGAAATTAGCCGGTCCCCGTTTGGAGACTTGTTTAAACACTGAGAGTCACAATCAATCGACAGTATCAACACACAGCACAACACACAAAAACAACACAACACACCACACAAACGCTCTATAGACTCCTCTGTGATTATTGATCAGCTGATCTCTGCTCACATCTCTCTCTGCACGTTTGCCCCAGTTTCACAGCACTCAAACAAAAAGCTTTTACTTTATTTTTTTTTTTTTAAAATTTTTTCCAACTTTCACTCATTGAAGTACGATAATAGAAATCCTGCGATAATCCTGCATCCGCCGAGTATAAACCAATTAGTGGTGTTGAATCCATCTGTTTAAAGGGAGAACTGGAGAGTTGGGAAACAGCGAGAGCAGCAGACATCATCAGCTGTGGCGTTGATGGTTGTTCTGTTGCAAACGACATCAAAGGAAGTGAAGCGCACTTTATAAAGATGCTGTTTCCATGAAGGACCAATGAGTGGGCAGCGTTATCTCCTGTGACCTGCAGAGGAGGAAGTGAGGTCGCTGCTGTCGGACCACCCACTGTCACACATCTGACTTTGAGAAATGGCTGCGTTATCTCCCATCACACCCCCCCTCCCTCTTCCCTCCACACCCCTCCCCCGCTCATCCCTCCCTCCCGGTGAGACGGACAGCACCGAGGCTGAGGACACGTCTGACTCTCAGCCAGGCTGAGGAATCATTCACAGAGACTGATGTCGGCGTGGACGCCTCCGGCCGCGGGAAACACAAACGGGTCGATACCCTGACTGACATGTGGCTCCTTAGTCACGGGTCAGGTCTGTCTCTGACAAGTCCATCAGGACAAGTCCATCAGGACAAGTCCATCAGGACGAGTCCATCAGGACCGACCACGTCCTGACACCGGAGACGCCTCCTGTCAGTCACAGATGTCCGACCATACGTCTCATGTCGGTATCAGACTCCGATAAGAAGACGCACAAATCAAAACGCACAATAAATAAATATATCATTATATTGTTCTGTAAAATATACTGTTATATTATGATATTATAAATACATCATCTATAAATGTATTAAAACAGACAGGACAGACAAGTTGCTCTGTTCTCTCTGCTCCGAAACACACACACACACACACACACGCACACACACACACACACCCACACACACACACACCCACACACACAGCAGTACAAATGAACCTGTAATTACCTCCCCCCTTCATATCCAACACCACTCTCGTTCCTCTTGCAGTACACAAGAGCCCTGCAGCACACAGACAAATGTCAAACGCACAACACAGCAGTGCAGACGCTGTGCGGACACACACACACACACACACACACACACACACACACAGACACACACACCTGACCTTCAGCCGCGTCTCCTACAGATATGACAGGTGATGTGAAAAGCTACCTGTGTTCAGAGATAAAATCCCCGTCCTCTCGGAGCAGCTTTATAAAAACGCCTCGCAGCAGGACACACACAGAGGACTGCAGCTGGCAGAGAGAGGACACGCCACGGGACACAGCGTCCTTACACTCACAGACCAGCCGGAGGTCATCAGGGCAGAGGGTCGAGGTCGAGCCGACACTCACCTGTAATAATTCAACACTTCACACTCACAATGCAACAACAGCGATATTATTCTACAAACCAAACCAAACCAAACCACAGACGACTGAGGACACGTGTCCATCAACAGGCCAGAAGACAAGCTGTGATAGATAATCAATAAAGAAATGTCTCAAACATTCCACTTCTATAAATATTTATATATAAATATGTATCAAGTGTGGGCAGCACGGTGGCGCAGTGGTTAGCGCTCGTGCCTCACAGCAAGAAGGTCCCTGGTTCGAATCTCGGTTCGGGGGATCTTTCTGTGTGGAGTTTGCATGTTCTCTCCGTGTCTGCGTGGGTTCTCTCCGGGTACTCCGGCTTCCTCCCACTAAACTGATGAGACAGATGTGAAACGTGCTCCATCAATATCCTTCCAAGATAATCCAGCAGTAGGGAAGACTGGGCCCTGACCTCTGACCCCTGACTCTGGTTTAGGCTCCAGCATCAGGTAAACAAGGCCACAGGAGAAG
>JAFBJQ010000268.1:20528-94616 GCA_016785345.1 Trinectes maculatus
ATGTGTGCCTGTACCTGTACCTGTACGTATATGTGTACCTGTACCTGTACCTGTACCTGTACGTATATGTGTACCTGTACCTGTACCTGTACGTATATGTGTACCTGTACCTGTATCTGTACCTGTACCTGTACCTGTACCTGTATCTGTATCTGTACCTGTACCTGTACCTGTACGTATGTGTGTACGTGTACCTGTATCTGTACCTGTACCTGTACCTGTACCTGTACCTGTACCTGTACCTGTACATATGTGTCTACCTGTACCTGTACCTGTACATATGTGTGTACCTGTACCTGTAGCAGTGGTCTGTTTGTATGAATGAGGGCTTTGTGTGTTTATCACAGTGCTTGTGTCAGCAGTCTGATGGAAGTGACTCCGCTCATGCAGATGTTTGCTGTCTAACTGGCTGCACAATGTGCTTTTTAACAAACTGGTTTCTTTCCCTCTGCCTTCAGACGTCTTCCCTGGGCTTCACTGACACACACAGCGCCTCACGCAGGACGAGGTCGGAGTGCGAGTGGGCTTTTTCAGCAGCGCTATAAAAAGCCGAGGTGGCGAGGTGTGATGGCACCTCACTGTTTCCTCCTCCGGGGACAATTCACCCGGTCGCACACGTCTGACAGCAGACTCACTATCACACACACACCCACTCTGGTATTTAGTGACCACAACCCATTGTGGTCATTGTCTGGCTGCAGATAAGGAACAGTTGAGCTGCTACACAACAGAACACGTGACCACCTGATTTCACTCCTGTGCTGCTGCTTCCTCTTGCAGCTGTGTTTTGAAAGAGCAACACAATGATGCAATCACCAACAAGACGCAGCTCGCAGCTCGCCGCCACGCGGATACGAAGACGCCCGCAGCCACGCGGCCTCTCGACATAATAACACACTCGCACAGCTGCTGTGTGTCTCTTCTCCTCAGCATCAGGGCTTCTGCATGTCGGAGCAGGTAAAAACCTCAGGTGGCCGCCGCCACCGCTGCCCCCGCCGCCCCCGCTGCACCGTGCGTGACCCAGTCATGTGTTCCATCAGTGTTATTCTCTGACACAATCATTCAACAGACGATTCATCTGCAGCCGCAAAAGTATCAGGCGCTCCCTGGTTCCTCTTTCCCCACATGTGGGATCTTTGACTGGGAATGAAACATTGAAATGAATAAATAAAAGTCAGTATGTCTCACACACACACACACACACACACGCACACGCACACACACACACACACACAACTTCTCCTCCTCGCGTGGACTTAATGGATTGTGAAAGCAAGGTAAATGATTTTCCTCCTGACAACGGAGGATGCATTAGCCTTCACCACTCGTCACCGCTTACAATCCATCCTGCAATAGGAAACAGCAGCATCTATCATCAGAGGAGACGACCACAAAACACAGGAACGCTGGGGAGTGGGGGGGGGGGGGCGACTGATTCAAACTGGATCCAGGTCTCAGGAGGAGGCACCAGCAGAGCGAGAGGTCCACAGGTCCACAGACCAAAGTGTTATTATTGAGGACGGAGAGACGAGTCAGCAGCTTTATGATGTGTGAATGTATGAATTCAGATACAGAGTCTAAACAAATCCGGTGTCAGGCAGCAGGAGGCGCAACAGCAGCATCAGCATCACAAACCTGCCGCAGACAATCCAATCCGTCAGCTCAGCGAAATCAAAACACAGCCATAACTGCATTACTTAAGACGCCTAGCGATGGAGTCGGCGGTTCTCTGAGAGCATCTCGACCTGTGGCGTGACCTTGGAGGTCCGACTCCAGCCACTCACTTCTGACATCTTCCCTCAACTGCCACTTTAAACCTCATCCACTGCTCATCTCTTCCTCTTTGCTCCCGTTTCCTTTTTTCCCCCTTGATGGAAAATTAGATTTACCTGGGCGCTCTCTCTCTCTCTCTCTCTCTCTCTCTCTCTCTCTCTCTCTCTCTCTCTGGGTCTTGCGACATCACCCCAAGAAGACCAGCCCCTGAACTCTACACACTCCTATTCAGAGCCACAACCACCTTCTCTTGATTTGCCATTGTCTGATGAGAACCACATTAACCACACTCCCTCTGAAGAGTGCAACGATACCTCTTGTGAGTCGCACTTGGACAGCGATGTGCTCTTCACAGTCGGGGAACCTATTGTGCCTGTGGAGGAGGTAAATGCAGCTGATGTAAAGGAGTGTAGTGAGCCTGTCCAGCATGAGAAACAAGAGGAAGGCTCTAAGAGGAGCAGCTCATATCCATCGCTACACACAGAGGCACGGCGCTCTGCCAGCATCCTGAGCAGTAAACTCTGCACAGATTCCCTGCCTGTAAGTATATGAGCAGACAAATAGATTTTAGATCAACATGACTAACACAGACTTGGGAAGCCACGGGCCGTCTACCTCCTTGTCGGTCCACCACCTGTAGTATGTAGCAATATAATAAACACAGCTGATATATAACTCATTTTGCTTGCCCTGCATTTGTGTTACATATGCCCGAGTTGGCCAGTGCCAACATTTTAATGACATTTCATAATGCCATCATTTATTTTGTATTGTGATAACAAATGTTTGGTTAATCTTAATAGACTGTACATCGTGTTTTGATCTTGAGCTTGCTTCTGGGTAGAGTCGTGCTGTTTACAGAAATGCTTTTACTGCTATGTTGCCATTCAAGTTCTTCCACAGGGGAACTGACACATGTCTGACTCTTCCTGGAAGCCAGTGTATCAAGGTGGCAAATCAGGACAAGTTACTTAAAAATTCATAGAAAAAAACGTAGCCGATATTTTTCTCCCCCACACGTCAAGCAAGTTGAGGATGAGGGCAAAGAGTCACAACCTGTCTCTTATACACATCGTAGGTTGGGAGCCACAGTCACAAAATGAAGAACAAGAAGCTGCAGAGATATTTCAAACGACTCTCACGCCACATCCTAGAACAAAAGGTAAGACTATCGATCTATCTATCTATCTTTCTATCTATCTATCTATCTATCTATCTATCTATCTATCTATCTATCTATCTATCTATCTATCTATCTATCTATCTATCTATCTGATGATAATGTTCCTGTGTGCAGAGTCACAGTGCTGAAGCCTGGGAGGTGATCAGGAAGGAAATTCAGAGTCACCTGATGAGAATGGATCTTCTGGTTTCACCTCTTAACACCAACTAACACCTGTGCATGAGATGAAGAATTTGTTTATTTATTTATTTATAGGATTTATTTATTTATCATTTGATTAACTTAATGTGTCTATTTATTTAATGCATACAATGCTAATATTTAATTAATATGAAGTCTGACAAATTGAGTTTATATATATTTCTTACATGTTTCATCCAATAAAAACAGATATTCTTCCAGCAAATGTCAAAATCCTTTATTTCTTTTATTTATGTGACATGAACAAAAAGGTTCCAGATTGTTTTCTTTCTCCTGATATGTGTTATCAGTACAGCAACAACACAGTGTAAGAAACATCAGTCTGTCAAAGTAAGAAACTCTTTTCAAAAAAGTTCTTTTAAAAATGTAAAATAACCTTTAGATGAATAATTAATTCAAAGGGGTTTTTTTATATTTGTTTTTTGGAGACGGATTTGCTCTCCATTTGCATTAAAAAGCCAGGTCTTCACCTAACACCTATCAGTACATATTAGAAACAATACAAACAGTTAGACAAACACAAGATTTGTGTATTTTAAAGCTCGTTCCAAACACAGGAATTATTTTCTGTGCCAATTTTAACCTGAAGCACCAAAACTATCCGCTGTAAACACATTTCACGAGACATCAGACATATGTTTCCCTTAATACAGTTAAATAGCGCATAATCAACATGACATGTACAGTACCAAGCATTGAGGAATAAGTATATAAGTATATAAGTATATACTGCTGCACATACACCAGCAAACGACTTGTTTTCAGTTTACAGCTTATGATTCATAATCAGCAAAACCCTTTGCGTTCTGCACAGTGAGACGTCCAGTAACGTCAGTCTCACTCCCATGGGGCCTCAGCTCCGTCAGCCTCTGCGTACACTGTGAGCTCCTCGTACAAACCGCCGCCACATGTCTCAATCGCCAGGCCCTGACAGAGGGAAACCAGCCACGTTTAGTCGTAGTAGTACTACAATCCCACTACACAACTACTTCTAGATCAAGCACACTGGATTATGGATTAGGTCAAATTCTTGGATTAAAAAAAAAAGAGATTATTGTTTCTTTAACAGTGACACCTTCACAAGTCAGGGCCCATTAACGACTAACAGAAATGTGCTTGTGTTGATGTATATGATTATATATGTTATTATATATATTATTATATATATTATACATATTATTATATATGTTATTATATATATATTATTATTATTATTATTATATAGCGACACTTCTTAACAAACCTCATAGATGTGATCGGTTTCAGGCTCCTCATATAGGCTGTCCTTCTTTTCCAGCTGTGAGGAGACAATAAAAAAAGAGTGTGAGGCTGGCAGAGTTATCACCACCTGTGTATGAGCTCCATATATTATACAACAAAAACCAACACAGACACCAGACAAATCTACCCACTAACCACACATCTGTCTAAGTATTGTTGTTGTATCGTTCCTCACCAGTGTGTGTCTGCGGAGCAGCACAGCAGCTATACAGACGGCCAGGAACAGGCCCTGGAAGATAATGAGACCATCCTTTATCGTGCTCCTGTACTGTGCCTGTAAAAGGTCAACGGGCCCTGGGAAGAAAAGACATGCAGTTTTTTTTTTTAAAAAAACAACAAAAACTCAAATGTACCCATGCATCCTGTTTCTATACATCCTTATAAAACATACGTTGTACCAGCCACTTACTGACAGCTATGACCTGAGTTCCAAGCCCTGTTTGATTGTTGAGCTCGCAGAAGTACACTCCGCTGTCCTCCACTTGGACATGACGGATGGAGAGAAAGGCGTTCTTGATCTTGTTCCTTTCACCAAATTTGATCCCCTTCCCCATCACCTCTTTTCTGCTATTAGGATCCGCATCGTACGTCTTGGCCTTGTACCAGCGCACAATGGCAGGCAGGACTGGCTTTGAGGCACAGTAAATTCCGATATTGCTGTTGACTTTGACGCCCAAAAAACGGGGCTTCTGGGTAATCTGCAGCCGGGCCGCTGCGCAGACCAAAGAAGAAGAAAGAAGAAGTTGAATGTTACACAGGTTGAATATTAATGTCGCTTTTTTACCAGCATATCTGATCCTAATGTGATTATATGTGCAGTGCTGATCTACACCAGAGTACTGCACAGTTTGCCCCAATATGATATTGACATCCGATGTCTTAACAGAGATCCAATTAATATTCATTTGATTATTTATTAAGTGGCTCACCCCTCTTTTTCCTTTTCTTATTTATGTTGTACATTGATAAGTCTGCTGTAAACTCAGTTAATTGATCTATTGCATGTATTTTCTATTAAAAGTAACAAAGAAGATACTAATCAATTGATATTTAAATACAAGGACAGTGTAACTTCTGCTTTTGGGTTAAGGGTTTTTTTTATATAAATCTGTTAAATCTATTCTCTTTCTCGAAAACCTTCTGAAAGTACGATATAAATTGAAGCTAATTGATTTTTTTATTGGGTACATCTCAAATAACCATGATATCCCTTCATCAACATAACAACAATATTATACAGTCTTTGTCTCAGAAGAGGACTTCCTCTTTTCTTGCAGATGTTCAGGAAGTCATAATATAGTAGACTCAAAAATAACATGCAAAACATTGTATACAGCGTAACTATGGTCAAACAGATATAAACAAGTACAGTTAAATGACTGCATAAAGCATTAGAACAGTGGATATTTATGCTACTGCAATTCCATTCAATAGCATTAATTCAGTAGCCTACAATATATATTTCTGAATGAAGACTTTAACACGTCTGCATCATTTTAATGTTTTGTCCCTAAATAAGATGATCATATTTCCAAAGACATTTACCTGAGAGGTTGAAGAAGACAAGTCCATAACATCCGACCAGCAACCAGTGCATGATGACATTCAGAAGAAGAAGACGTTTTCAAATGCCTACGTCCACGCCGATGCCTTTATCTCTCTGCAGTCATGAAGCTGTCATCGAGAGGCTGTGCCGTTTGTTAGTGCACTCGCTTTAATGCCACGCAAATTAGGGGAAGGGAACAGCAGCACTGGACCAAAACAGCTCTGAACAACCCACATGTTTTTCATCAAACTTCATTTCCACAATCTAGTCAATGCAAAGCATTCAGACCTGCTGCTATCTACCTGCATATCCATTGTCATCCCCTGAGTAATGTTACTAACTGACTTCACAGTCCAAATATACATACGGATACTATATGTATTTGCTGAACAAATCATCAGCATGCATCCTTAACAGTCTGTGTGTGAATCAAACTTGAAGTCTATTATTAAATCCAGTGTGAGAAAGTGCTTTTCATCTATGTGGGTAATTCTTTGAGCAGCAGGATCCCCTCAATGTACACTCATTATTAGGTCATAATTATTTATCCAGTATGTTGGTTTATGATGAAAACCTGCTAAACAAATGAGCAGCATGCCAACCCTGGCCATACAGCCACATGAAACTGCTGGCGTAGCTGCAGGACTCTTGTTATGCAACATTCACTTGCAGCCATGAGTGAAGTTTTCAGTTCAGCCGAGCAGATCGCATTTCCCGTATTGTCTGAGCAAATCTACATTTAACAGCAACCAACCACCTCCGTTTTTCCTTTCTGTATGAAGTCAAATTTCAGACGTGTGCTAGAGATCAACTGAATGGTCTTCTCACTGACATCTATTAAGCTTAGACCTAGCCAGATTTTTCATTTTATCTGTTTTCCTTAATATAGCTTACTTTTTTTTTTCATTTTACATTTTTGTCAGAAATGACTTTGTGGTCACAACACGAGACCATCTTTTGTGGTGCTGCAATTGCTCGTCTATAAACATTACCCACGACTGAAACTCAATTTGAATTTAATTTTGAACATCACCTTTTGCTTCACAATGATTTCACGTAGTCATTGGATCCAATGTCAAGGATTCAATTCTCATAATATATTGCATTGCTGTAAATAAGCACTGAAATGCAGACTAACACAATGCTGGCTCTTGGTTTTCCCTGAAATTTGTTGACAAAAAAATGCAGCGACATCGCACAACTTGATTTGGCATTTTACACACAAAGTTGATACACCCTTATCTCAAGGAGATAAGGGTGTTGATACACCCTTATCTCGTGAATCAACTTTGTGTGTAAAATGTGTGTATAGTCCCAGCCTAGTCAGCGAGCATGAACTGATGAAGCCTCTTGGATGAGAGTTGAAACGTCTTCAAAAGAGAGGCAAAAACCAAAAATCCAGTTGCGTTCGATTCAATCTCCTTGAGATAACTATGACCTGGATGAATGAGAATATTCACAGGCTTGATACACCCTTGAATATTGTTGTTTAGTCATACAACCACCAGAGGGAGTCGATGTACCAGCAAAGCAAACACAGCTTTCTTTTACCTACAGAAAGACCTTTATTCTAACAATAATGTTACATTTTTTACAATAACAAAATCATATAAATGTACAATACAGAAGAAAATAGTGTATATACAGGGAACTCTGACTGTTGTTGTAGAAGTAATGACTTTCCATCCATTACAGTTGTAAACAAAAGGAGGACACTGTCTAGTTTGTGTCATAGGGGCAGACGACAAGTGTTGCAGCAGTGTGTCAGTCTGCGGCTCACAATATGGCTTCTGAGAGGAATAACTGGCAAGCTCAGGTTAAGACAAAGAGACACTCCGTAAAGGAAACATTCACCATTTTTGTTTTTCCTCCGGGGTTGATGCTAAAACAGTGCTGAACAATGATCTTCTACAACCTCCTGTAAGAAAACAAAACAAAAAAGTGCATATGTTTTTTATATTCAGAGTAAGACATTTTAAATTTATTTAAGACTTACAAAGCAGCAAATGAAGCATTTTTTTCCATATGTAGACAAATTTAAGATCAAGTTCATAAAAAAACAGAATATTTATTTATTAAATATATAAATAGGTGTGATTATCTACATACGGAAAAAGAAACTGCAGCCATGTATAGAATTATTGATATCTGTATAGAGAACTCTGTGGTTATCCAACCATGTTTATGCAAAATTCACATCTAAAGTTTCAGCTTTTAAACCTGAGCTCTGAATAATAAGAGTAATATGTGACTGATTTCTTTAAAGGTTTTTTTTTAAATAACCAAATATCTGAGGGGAAAACCAAAGAAAATATACACTATAACACTTAATAAGACATGCATATATCAGTAATGACAAGTGGGTCTCTCAGTCTCACATAGTCAACTGCTCTAACTTGACCTGGAAGGGATATAAATAGTGCAATATAAACTGGGCCTTCAGAACGGGCCAGTCAGGGCTGGATGTTAGGACCATTAGGTGGCTCACGTTATTGTTGACTAAAAATGACGAACAGAGATCAGGGCCTTATTGGTGGACTGTGACAAATCCAAACTAAATTTGCTTTATTTGTTCACACATTGTTCGTACATTGTTAATCAGATTTTGTGCTGTGATGTTCAAGTTTGGAGCACCTGGTTTGTTTTTTTTCTGGTTATTTGGTTATTACATTATTACAATTACTGAAATATGTTTAGGGGTTTAATGAAATGCAGGGTGAACCAATAAAAATGCATGAGAAATCTGTCAAATCCCAGATTCTGGTCCATAATGATGTTTCACTCAACAACAATAAACACTAGGATGTTTTTCAGCTGCTGACAGTGAGACTAAAGAACAATTATTGGATGCATTTCTCTAAAAAGCTGAGGAACTCATATGTAGTTGCGCTCTTATTTTGGAGAAGCCACTTAAAGTCCACTAATCTAAAGTGGAGAATTCTACATCATTAGTCAGACTTAGCTGTCTCTAGTTGCTTGACTTGTAAAAAAAACAACAAAAAAACAGTACTATTTGTTATACGACTGACTCTCTCACGTTTGCCTTTGGGGTCAAGAGGTGACAGTTGGGGGCAGAATGTAATAAAACCTCATTTGTTATTTCTACAGGTACAACCATGATGTTTATATCAGGGGGTTCTGGACCAGACTGATGCCCTGTGTGCTGTGACAGTGTCTCAGGACTTTGAGGATTTTGGCTTGCTAGAGTTTCCAAAGCAGCCCGCTCCATCTCCTCAGCCAGGTCCACGTTGCTCCCATAGAGCACTCCCAACCTTCGTGCAAGCAGCCCCTCTTTCTCTGGTGGATCCTCACCATCGTCCTTTCTACCCACCCTTTTGGAGCGGTGCATAAAAGCAGCGTGGCGTATGCAGCGTTTCAGTAGGTGGGTGCGATAGGCCCTCTGTATAACCACAGCGGCACTCTGCTCTTCTTTGTGGCGTACGGTCGTGGTGATCGGAGCAAATGAGTCTGAGGTGGGGTTGTTCAGGATGAACTTGGCCTCAATGCTCTCCCGCATTGCTGCCATCTCCACTGTGTCTCCCAGCACCATCTGTGTGACAGCCAAGAGGACGTCAAGGCAGTGTATCCTGTCCCCAATGACGAGGGGCAGATCCATTGCAATCAGGGGAAGCCGGTTGGGCTTGGCTACCCTCAGCGGCTCATGCAAAGCATCGCAGAAATCGGAGAGCTTGCTATACTCAATGAACTGAGTTCCTTCTAAGTCGAACCTCTCCCAAGTCTCATTGAACATCTCAAAGTCTTCCTCACAGAGAGCGTCACCGCTCTCCTCCTGCGCCACATTGAAGTTCTCTAAGATGATGGCGATGTACATGTTGACCACCACTAAGAAGGAGATGATGATGTAGCTGCTGAAGAAGATCATTCCCATTCCCGGGCTGCCACAGTTACCCTTCACATCAGTGCCTGGGTTTTCAAAGTCTGGATCGCAGTCTGGAGCTTTACTGTTCAGCATTGGGAGTAAAAGACCATCCCAGCCAGCTGACGTCGTAATCTCAAACAGGCAGATGATGCTCCCACCAAATGTCTCAAAGTTAAATATATCATCAATCCCAGCCTCCTTCTTCACATACGCAAAGTTTGACATGCCAAAGATGGAGAAGATGAACATAATGAGGAAGAGCAAGAGGCCAATGTTGAAGAGGGCAGGAAGTGACATCATTAGAGCAAAGAGAAGCGTCCTGATGCCCTTCGCTCCTTTAATAAGACGCAGAATCCTTCCTATTCTGGCCAGTCTGATCACTCTGAACAGTGTTGGTGATACAAAGTACTGCTCGATTAGGTCTGAGAGCATTGTGCCTGCAAAAGAAAAAGTGACAGGTTGCATCTAGTAGTAATGTATGAACATCCGCATGTCGTTTCGTACTGACAAAGTTGAGTAATTCAAAACAGTGCATAACCCACCAGCTATTGACAAGATGACCACAACAAAGTCAAAAATATTCCACCCATTAGTGAAGAAGTATTGTCGCAAGGCGATGAGCTTCAGCATACACTCGCCGGTGAAGACAATAATGAAAGCCACATTTAATTTAAAGAGGAATTCTTCCTTCTCAGGACTCTGATTGTCTGTCTCCACCATCATGGTCACCATATTGAGGCAGATGAGCACCATGATGAAGATGTCAAAGAACTGCTGACTGATGATGTCAAACACCATGCCCTGGATTAGGTTCTGCAGGTCAAAGGGAAAGCAGGGTGAGGGCATGGGACACACAATTCCATTAGGGTCATATGGCCTGTTCACACCATCCGCGTGCAGGAAAGGTCAGGACAAAGGTCACATGTGACATCGTCCTGCCATGCATGCCGAGCTCGTGTGGCTGACCCCAGTGACACGTCAACATAAACAATGTAAATAATAATTTGCATTAAATCTTTCTCAGACTATGCAACGTTAATTACTTACAATTCACTGCCCTGTTCATGCAGCTGTAACCGAACAACTCACTGTCGGACGTGGAATTGGTTTCTGTGGCTTCTTGGAACCCAGTTTCTTCATGGCTTCGTAGTATTTCTTTTGTTCCTCAGTCATAAATATGTCTTTATCTCCTAAGTGCAGTCACAAAATGGTGCAACACGTTATTAATCAAGGCACAACTTTTCAATGCTTTAAAAATGACAAAACGTCACATATGTATCTGAAAAAACAGTGTCTGCTACTTATCTTTTTCTTTTGTTGGTTGAAATTGTCAATAATGACACCAATGAAGAGGTTGAGTGTGAAGAAGGAGCCAAAGATGATGAAGATGACAAAGTAAATGTACATGTAGAGGTTGATCTCATAGGAGGGTTGCTCCTCTATCTAAAGGGAATCAAAGGTCTCAGTCAAAACCCAAGACACGCTTGAAAAGAAAGCATGTTTTTGTCCGTGACTGTACTGAGGCACATCGAGTGACACAGATGACTGGGAGACAGAGTGGGGAGAGAATAAAGGTTATACTGGAATTTGATCCAAGCCAGAAAGGTCAGTCGTTGATCCAAAGTCACAAGACTCACTTTACCATGGATCAAAAACAGTTTATTAGTGCATGTATATTCTATATTATATGAAATGTGAAGTGATTGCAGGTGCATGGTTTTTGGTTTTGTTTTACTGTATCTCCACATGTAATAACTGTTCCTGTGAAAATGTCAACTGTATTTAAAAAAATATATAATATATATAATATAATTTAAGTACAGTAGCTATTCATAAGAGTTATCGTACTGTTTAAGTAAGGCTAGCACATGAACTGAACAAGCTATTATTAGCTCTGGGCATTGTGAACAAAATAAATTATCCATTCAGTTGTAAGTGTCTTAATAACAAAAACAAATGCTAGTGTACACATAATATAAACTGAATGTAAATAATTACCTCTCTTGAGTCTACAGCCGCATACATGATGTCCATCCAACCTTTAAACGTTGCCTGCAAATGCACACATTGTTGTCTCAAAATGTGTTGAACTCAATAAAGCAACTTCAGCGTTCGTCGTTAGCACCAGGGATCCTCACCACTTGTAGCAGCGAGAGGTAGCCTTTGCCAACATTATCATAGTTGACTTTGACATTGACCCAGCGCGCTTCCTGTGTGGCTTCTTCTTTGGCCAAGCATTCGCTCCGGTTGTTGACCTCGGAGAGGGGGAACAGCTCCTCCGTGGTGGTGTTGATGCAGCGGTAGAACTTGCCAGCGAACAGGTTAACGCCCATGATGCTGAAGATGAGCCAGAAGATCAAACACACCAGGAGCACGTTGAAGATGGAGGGAATCGCCCCAACAAGAGCGTTCACCACCACCTGCCCCGACAGAGAGCACTTTATTAGAATTATACAAGAATTATTAAACAGCAGTTATTTCTTCCTGTGTTTTGATTGTTCGACTGAGCAACAAATTTGGCAACAGTCAGTGATGTGCTGAGTCCATGTCGATACTCTTACCTCAGTGAGCTCTGTTAAAGCAGCCATTGTGTAGGCATGTGTTCAACAAACAACAGGGAATTAAAGTGTCAGTCATTTTAATATATTTTATTTAGTGTTTCTAGTGTTCATGCTGGGATGTCGGAGTGGTTTGAAATAGACAATCATGAATTATCCAAAACACATTTTAATGCTCGGTGTGAATGGGGGAAATTTTAGCTGTGCACATTGCTCAGATGTTTGGCATCAGCGCCCAAAAACTTACCCTCATCCCTTCAAATCTGGACAATGCTCGGAGAGGCCTCAGCGCCCTTAGAGTTCTTAGGGATTTGATTGGTCCAAGATCAGAGAAGCCCAGCCAGTTGGCAACTAAACTAATCAGGGATATCTAGGGCAGAATCAAAAGATTTCCTGTGTAAGTTTACCCCGGATGTTAACCATGTTTGAATGCAGGTTCTATTGAAAGACCTAACCGCAAGACACCAAAACTTACATCGACAATGAAGAAGTCTAGCCAGCACCAGGCGTTGGTGAAGTAGGTCTTGAAGCCATATGCCACCCATTTAAGGAGCATCTCGATGACAAAGATGTAGGTGAAAATTTTGTCAGCGTACTCCAGAACAATTTTGATGGTTCGGCGTTTTTCTATGTATATGTCTTCAAAGGCCTGCCAAAAGATGATATTCAATCGCAGCACACTCAGCCTAACAGTATTCCAGCATCTTCATATGCTGGCATTAAGCAGTCAACATTTCTAAATCTGTTGCACTGATGACAGCACTCACCAGAGCCCCACTGCTGAGCAGGATCATAAAAATGATAAAGGTCTCAAACCAGTCATGCTCCACAATGGTGAAGCAAGCCCTGCGCAGGTTCCACCATTTCTTGCCTTTACCTTGAGTGATGTCCACAGTGAGACATGGCCAACGCCTCACACAGGCTGAGAAAAAAGGAGAGGTTAAGGATTGCTACAAAAGGTCTAAGAGCATGAGCAGGGGTGCTAAGAAAACAAGCTAAGTTTTTATATATGTATACAGTTGACGGCTTCTGCTTCACAGGTTACCCATACCCTCAGTAAAGCAGGCCTCTGGCTCAACTGGCTCTTCCTCTTCTTCCTCCGATTCGTCTGGTTCTGGCTCGGGTGGTTGATAGTCCGCTGTGCTGCACACTGAAGAATCCCCGTCCGTCAAAGCACCCATCAGCTGCTCAAGAATTACAAGAAGAAGCGAGATATTAAGCCATCTCAAGGAATAAACATGGATACATTTACCGCCATTCGTTTTAAGCAAAATCCATTTGCAGTGATAATCCTAAATTACACCTGTAGGACTAGATAAAAGATCTTACATGACAAGACCTGCTTTCGATAACACATATGAATAATGAAATATTAAGATTAAGACTGTAGAGTTACTAACTTTGGCATGTCTTGACATACTTCCTTCATTTTCTGAGTTTTCCTGGAATAGGGCAATAGAGAAGAAGCTTTAGGGATGTTTTGAGCATTAAAACAAACAAATCCAGCAAATTTAAAGTTTATTTACATGTGTATGTGCTCTTTTCATGACTGGACATAGATAGACAGATGGACGGATGGACAGACAGACAGACAGACAGCTTTCTTACGGTGCTCTGTTGGTTATTTTTTTCATCAAAAACGTCTGATTCATCAGGATCATCTTCATCATCCTCACCCAGGTTTTCAAAGTCTGACTCTCCCTCAGCGATTGGCACATTGAGACTGAACTCTCCATCCACAATTAATGCAGGAGGACGGACCTCAACCAAACAATTTGATAACCCGTCTGCCATTTTGAGATCTTGACTGGTGTCCAAGTGGTTCATTTCTATTTCCTCAATTTTAGGGTCCGCACCTTCCATCGGCCCCTCCTCAGAATTGTTGGGTTTTGTGCCTTGATTCCGCAGGACCATTCGCATGACGAACGCTTTGAACCAGTCTATGCCCCTTGTGATCCTGCCAACGGCGATCTGGAGATTGTTCATCTCCCCGTCCTCGTCTCCTCCGGAGAGGTTTTCTCCACTGAATGAGTTAAGGAGCAAGGCCAGGAAGAGGTTCAACACCTGAAAGAAATGTGAGAAAGCAAAAAAAAAATACAGAACAAAATGCACATCTAATACTTCAAGCATTAAACAAGTTGTTTTTGCTAAATTTTCATGTTCATATCTAGACTTTTTTTCAGAGAAATAATTGTCGTTATTATTTTTCCAGATTAATACAGCATAATCTTATATTCACCAATTGCTGGGTTGAAGTCTGCAGACACAGCTAGCTAAACACACAAGGTCATTGGTCCTATGATGATGCATCAGTAGATGTAATGTTCACAAATAACCATTTATATATTTTTTAACATGTAGATTATGATATAAAAATGTTTATATTGATGAGGAGGCAGTAGAATACTGCTAAAGAGGCACAAGCAAGGATGGTAAAAGCTGATCGAATGACTGGATCCTGATCTGATGGCTGGAACTGATGGCCCTACGTGTTTACCTCACCATCAATTACAGTTCAATCTGCTCTCCAATGACTTTTCCTTCACACTGCTGCCACCTGAGCTCTGCTCGCTCAGCTGTCTGTGTTTGTTCCCCCGGTGGCAGCGTGCTTACTTGAATCGGATCTTAGCACATACTCAAGGTCAAAACCACTGTTTGGTAGCTGGAGTCATTTGATTTAAATAGAAACCCTTCTCCCATGCAGCGTGTAATCACATTATCTGCCTTTATGTCAGCGCACATTTACTGTGGCCAACAATAATTATACAGTGGATTATGGGTGGAGGGCTGGGGGTCGAGCGTGAGGCACAGTGTCAAGCGTGATAATATTGGCACAACGCAGTCAGTGCATACTTTTGTCAGCACTTGACAATGAGCCATTTCCTTCTCACTTCTACGTATTCCCTTACAGGAAATGCTTTTGGCACTAGTGGTTAAATGCGATGCCGAAACGATGTCCCTTTGCATGGCCTTGTTCTCTGAGGCCAAGATAAAATGTCAGGGACAGTATTAGTGTTTTCCTGCTTCAGACACTCTAGATTCTTCACTGCGCACCACAAACCCTGCAGCGACTTCAGCCAGGCGTTTTCTGTAAAGGTCAGTGCAGGTCAATTAATTTAACAGTTTCCCCTGTTCTTTTGCACTGATTCTCGTTTACATTTTAATGCAACACAGCAGCACCAAAACACACCACGTATGTAATAATAGCTGTGTCTGTGAATGTTATGTGCATTTGTGAGCACTTCTTTCATCCTACTAAACTAAAACAAGGAAACAGAGGTGTAAAAAGGCCATGGTGTAAAAGTTGATATCATGTACTTTTTTTTTAACAAGTACACTTTGCATGTGACGTGCTGACATTCACAAGCACTTTTCTGCATACACTCTGTAGTTGGAAGCTCTCGTGCAGCAATACTCTCTCAGCAATATCTAGGCAGAGTTTTCTATATGTAATAATACTGGTTAAAACGTTGCACTTACCACTAGATTTCCAATGACCATGACCATCATGAACACAACTAGACACATTGCAGCTCCGGCAACCTCCATGCAGTCCCACATGGTCTCGATCCACTCTCCGCACAGGATGCGGAACACGATGAGGAACGAGTGGAAGAAGTCGTTCATGTGCCACCGTGGCAGCTCGCACTCTGAGGAGATCTTACACACGCAGTCCTTGTAGTTCTTGCCAAAAAGCTGCATGCCCACCACAGCAAAGATGAAGACGATGATGGCCAACACCAAAGTCAGGTTTCCCAAAGCTCCTACTGAGTTCCCAATGATCTTGATCAGCATGTTGAGAGTGGGCCAGGACTTGGCTAGTTTGAAGACACGAAGCTATCGCCAACACAAGACACACAAATAGACAACAGTGAATCAGGTCGAAATTAACGGCACTGAGGTGAATGGATGCAGATGAATAAAATCAGTGTTCCTCACCAAACGGAAAGACCTGAGGACAGAGAGCCCCTGGACGTTTGCCAGCCCCAACTCCACCAGACTCAGCGTGACAATGATGCTGTCGAAAATGTTCCAGCCAACTTGAAAGTAATAGTAGGGATCCATAGCGATCAGCTTGAAGAACATTTCAGCTGTGAAGATGCCAGTAAAAACCTAAAGTTGTTTTAAAAAAAGTTTAAGAAAAATGTACAAAAAAAATTATGAGATGTTGGACCTTTTTTTACGGTAACATTTGAAAAATTTTAATGTGGTTTGATGTGTTTACCAGATTCCCCACTGAGAGCATGTGGTCAAATTCTGGGGTCATGGGGTAGTGCTCCATGGCCATGAAAAGGGTGTTGAGCACAATACAGATGGTGATGCCCAAGTCGACGAAAGGGTCCATCACCACAAAGTGCACCCACTTTTTAAAGACCAGCCACGGTGTGCAGCAGTCCCACTTCAGGAAAATGTCTGCAAACTTGTACCAGCCAGGCGGGCACGGCCTCTGAGCCTCCTCCAACTCTAGACAAAGACAGACAAAGAGGAAAAACAATCAGGCAGTGTACCACTGTGAGTTATTTTGTGAGTTATTTTGAGTGATAATGGGGATACAGCTGACAGAATCTGTCGCTGAGTGAGATTTAAATTATTGTCATAGTTGAGCTGGAATAAGCCTGAGCTTTACACTGTGAGGATTTGACACTGAATGCTGACAGGGATTTCTCCTGCATACATTGTAATTAGCACAACTGTGGCTACCACTTAACAATGCTACTGTATTAGTGCCTCTATGAACTTGCAACTAAGCCTCATGTACTCGTTTATTCCCTGAAGGCACTTGACAGCTTTAGATAGTTCCACCCTGCAGCTTTGCATAAAACCAGTACCCTAAAATAGGCATTATGGTGTTGTGTTATCTACTTAGTTCAGTGTTAGCATCGCTAGAAAAGACATTACTAAATTCCATATCTTTGTATTTTGTGTGATTTGTGTGTGTGTGTGTAAGTTTCTACATTCAGTGACACTTCACCTTCCATAGCAGCTGCAGTGAGCACAGACAAGGCACTGGCAGACCTCTGTGTTAGGCCTGGTTCCTCCAGATGAACTATGCTGTGCTCGGAGTCTTGCAACGCCTCTCTGAGTTCATAATCAGCAGCAGACTGCAAAATAAGTTGATAAACCATCAGCAGACACCCACCTTTGTTTCAGGTGCAAGAAATACCACCAATATGACTGACCTCTTTCATGGTGGGAGCTCTGACGATCAGCCGCGGGATGACTCTCCCATTACAGTCCTTGACAACGTCATCAGGATCGAGACTCTGTCCATCATCTGCCAACCCAGATGCACTGTGATGACTGAGCGACTTCTTACTGGTAAGAGTGGCTCGGCTCCCAAGAATTTGATCCTGTTGGTCAAAGGTTCAGTTGCAGTGCAAACTTATTGATGAAATTTACTGATGTCAAATGAACTAATGGTTTATTCTTTTGCACAATTTTGACATTGCATTCAGTTAATACAATCAGAGGTATATATTTGAATTTTGCAGTCATTCTAGAGACTTGAATGTAGAATATGTATAATGGCCTGGTCAATACCTGCTCATTAAGGTTGGTCTTTTATTGGCCTGGTGCATCCCTGACTGGTTATGTCGATATTACTTACCTGTTCTTGATTCTTGAGTTGCTCCAGTAGGCGCTGGAACTCCTCCTCTTTCTCTTTGGCCTCCTGCTTCGTTGCCTGATTCTGCTCATCATAAGCCATGGCGACCACAGCCAGGATGAGGTTGATGAGGTAGAAGGAGCCCAGAAAGATAACCACCACGAAGAACATCATGTATGTCTTGCCAGCTGTCCGCAGGATCTGCGTTTGAAGCAAAAAAGAAGCTACAAGAACTAAGGACAAGTTTGTGTTCATGATAAATTTGAGGTTGTTTAAGTCGGATTGCAACAAATGAAAGAAGTGCCAACCAGTTGGAAAAGGTTCTCCCAGTAATCCTGGGTCATGAGTCTGAAGAGGGCGAGGAAGGCCCAGCCAAAAGAGTCAAAGCTGGTGTAGCCATAGTTTGGGTTCCCCCCCGCCTTAATGCAAGTGAATCCTTCAGGACACTTTCTATCAACAAAGAAGACGGGTCAGCCTGCTACTATGGCTCTTTTAAAATTTAAATCACACTCAGAATCATATTAATGTGATTAACAGCAGTAAAATTGTTTCCAATAGCACTTTAAATATGTTTCAGACACAACAGCTCTGGAAGATGATCAGATCTTATCTGTACCCAGCATCAGAGGTGTTCCCACAAAGCAGTGCATCTTTGTGGCCGTCCAAAAAATAGTGATTCTCTATGACCAAACAAGAAAACAAATATAATCAGCTCCAGTGTGGACAAAATCTTCACACTCCAATAAGAGAAATAATACATGCTGACTGTACCTGGGTTTTCAATATATTCAATAAAATCAAATGTGCCGTTGGAATATGTCGTTTGATTAAAGCCCACAGTGTTGTTGAAGGACACGGTGTCGCTGAATGGTGATGTGGTGTTGAAAACCTCAAATGTAGTGTCATTGGTTTCAATGGGCCATCGCACACATTTATGGCGAAGTTGTCCCATGAAAAGCTGAAGGCCGATGAGGGCGAAAACAGCAAGCGCAAACACGGTCAGAACCATGACGTCCACCATTTTCTTCACTGACTGGATGAGCGCGCCCACAATGGTTTTCAGACCTGACAATATGGCATACAAGTACTGATGATCATCATATAATAAACAAATAATTATCATTATTCTTGGAATAGTATTATGTGAAACAAAGTCACAAAAACACATTACATACTCATAGTTTGTAAAATATACACAGACAAGAAAATATATAGGTACTGTATTAATTTTAAAAATACCAGGAATCACAGTGATTGTTTTTAAGGCTCGAAGTACACGAAATGTCCTGAGGGCTGACACGTTGCCGAGGTCAACAAACTCAGTGACGTATCTGCGGAAACACAAAACATTTAATCAGACCTTCCAACACCTTATTTATCCATTGTCATATTTGAATGGTGCTATGACAGCTGTTCAATTAGATGCACAAAAAATGTAAACAAACCTAGACAATCGATCTTTTGTTCCAAATTTGTCTAGCTGTTGAAGTTGCTGGTACTTACGCCATGCTGATCACCATGAAATCCAGCCAATTCCATGGATCTCGAAGGAATGTAAAGGATCCAACACAGAAACCTCTCGACAACACTTTGACTGTTGCTTCAAAGGTGTAAATACCAGTAAAAACATACCTAGGACGAAATATTGTCACATGAGTACATGAAGGGAGACCTGAATAGACCAAAGAGGATAGTGATGTACTCACTCAACAGTTTTACTCCATGCTGGTGGGTTGCTCATCGTCATAAAAACACAATTCGACAGAATTGTAATCATGATGAACATGCTAAATAATTTAAATTCTGGATTAAGGAAACAGACTTTGATAATATATGTACAAGCATCCCATCATTGCCATCATCATTAGCATGTTAAAGGATATGAATGTATAAGAATCTTGATGGCTCCTCTCCTAACCAAACTAAAGGGGCTCAGAATGTAGCAAGCTGGTTCAGCATTGAATCGATAGATTGTGTTTCCTTTGTTGATCACAATGAATGTCTGAAAAAAACAAAACAAAGATCACTAAAGTAAATGCCCAAAAACAGGATTTCACTTTTCATATAATATATCCTGAAATAAATCTTTAACATTTAAGCGGGCCATGTGTTTACTATACTATACACTAAGTGACATTATTTGCTTTTGTGGTAACAGAACTGCGTTTCAAGGAGTCAAGTGTAATAATAACAAAGTGTGCACATTGGCCCTGATGACTGAAGTCTGACTTTCTGTGCTTTGTAGTAGGGGTCCAGGTCCTCCAGAGGTGTGCTGAGCAGCTCTGGTGGAGGGTCTCCATATATCATGGGCAGATTCTTGCCCGCCTCCAGGTCAACATTTGGGGCCTCGGGCTCTTCCTCCTCATGGCCCTCTACTTCTGCTGCCTTTTTTCTTTCCTCCTTGAGCCTCTCGATCTCCGCCAGTGATTCCTGGGTGAAGGGGTGGAACGCATGGGTGCCTCGGGGAGGGAGCATGGTTGCCATCTTCGCATTGCGAAGGGATACCGCCTCACCAGGGTGTCCCTAGAAGAAGCTGGAGGGAGGGCTATCAGTGAATATGGGAAGCACAATAAATTTAGATGATTTTATGACAACATAAAAATGTATTTGTTTTTCAGTGATCAGACAATCAGCTAAATTTATATTGCAATGCTTGTTGAAATAACACAATCTGAAAACGTTCACAGCAGAATCACTTTATCACCTCAGCAGCCTAAACCATGTTGATATCTGAACCAATGTTGAAGGACCACATGTCAATCCAGCTTTGTTGTAGAAAGGTTGTGCACGGTTGTGCAAGAGTTGTTAATGATCATAGGTCATAGTTCCTGTGATCTGTGTCCAAACGCCATAGACTCACTCCTTCCTGTCCTCTGCCCTGCGTCCTACATCTCTGAGCCAGCACTGCACTCAGACGTGTCGAGACAGTAACAAAAAGACCAGACGCACGCAGAGCGAGACTTTCCCACCGTTCTAAAGAGACCACGACATCAGATTACTTATTGGTTCAGCAGACGCTCCCCGTCGGGTTCATGTGGCATTTGCTGACATCCTTTTGATGTGTTTAGCAACCGGTCAACATCACTTGCTTTCCTCTGGAGCAGCAAAGGTTGGACTGCTCCTGTCAAGTGTGTAAATAATGCGGCCAGTTTATTTTGTGTTGACGTGCTTTCGGATAATTAAATTTGTAAATTATGAATCCTCCAATATTTGGAGATCTCATTACTTCTTCATACTAGTTAGTGGCTGTTTACAAATGCGTGGCTGTTACACATATGCTAATAGTGGCATTAGATAGAAACTTAAAGAGGGAACATGCACTACTAATATGCAAATATTAATAGTGCATTAATATTAATTTTGCAAGTGTTGCATGAGTCTAACAGAAAACATGAAAGTTGAACATGAAGTTTTGGAAGGAAAGTTGTATGAATGCATAAAATAAGCTCCTCAGAAGCAGATCTATCAAAAGTTACTAAGCTTCACATTTTTTCACCCTGTGACAACTGTTTAAGGACACCCGTCAAAGTAACTGTCCAAACGTTCAGAGACTAAAACACAGCGTCCATCACCACATCATGAGAGACAAGCTGGTAAGGGAAGAGCAGCAGCTGCTGAGATCGCACATGTAAACGACACGGATGCAGACTGAGCTCTGACGGGACAGACAGGCACTGTCACCGAGCGCACATATCAAAGCAGCGCCACAGCCCACTCAAACAGAAAATGATGCATTCACACACAAATGAGCCGCCGCGCCCGCTCTCACAGATACGGTGGCTGCCCAGCTGCTACAGGCAATCAAGACGCGGCGTCGTGTTACACAAGCCCGATGACTCTGCTCATTCCTTCCTGGCTGAGCCTTTGCTCTGCTCCTCACATCCCTCCGATAAACAGGACACCACGCCAACTTATCTTACCGAGCTACTACCTCCTGTTTTACATGGGGCCCCCAAACACACTGTGCTTCCGCCTCCGCACCCTTTCCAGCACTTTACAACCAGCACCACCACCATTCTGCTATGTGACACTTGAGCCTCCAAGTCCCTCGTTCGTACAAGGCAGACTTTAATGGTTCCTCAGTTCTCTCGTCTCATCATCGCCGCCATCCACGAACACCTCTCTGTTCTCCTGATACAACTACTACGCAGCTCAGAATGTCCTTTATGCATTTTATTATGAGTATAAACAGTGTTCCCAAGTCATTCAGGCACAAGACAATCTATATAGCACCACAGCGACCAGCGACTACCCTCACTGGCCCCTCGGTCTAGGAGCCAAAGGCCCTGATGCCCTTGACCATGAGCCAGCCTTAAAATATACCTCCAACCTGAGAAAGGATGTGTTCCTAGGTGACTTATGGTGACCATTTCTTAATTCCATTAGATCGCACTGTTAATGCTGAACTATCAAAACTGTTTCTAAAACAAGTGCTGGGTCCCTCAGTTGAAAGGCGGCCAAGCTTAAAAAAAAGGTCCCCTCGAGGAGGCCACTGCCCTGTCTCCAGCGTCGGTTACCTTTTGGCCGCGCGGTCAGTTTTGTTGCTACATTAATCAGCGTCCCAGCACGAAAGAGCCAAGAGTATAGGCAAGACCGGGATATTTAGTGTCGGTGAAAATAGATTGTGCGTCTCACACACAATTAAATTTACCATTAAACGTGTCCATCCACATTATATGCCAGTGTTTGGTGGCCGAGGCAGTTCATACACCAAATTATACCAAAATGTAAAAAGTCCTGCATTCAAAATGAGGAATGCTATAAATATATCTAAAATAATGTGACATCAGCAGCAATTTGTTATATTGTAGTAGCTGTTCCAGATGGATAAAAGATAGATTATGTACAAAGAGGTCGGGCCCCTAGGTAAAACCGCAACTACACAAATTTGTATTCGTTTTCCTGTTTTTTGTGCCTCTGTGTGTGTGTGTGTGTGTGTGTGTGTGTGTGTGTGTGCAGTCTAGATATTACTCATGATGTGGGGGAGGGTGTAAACCTTTTTTTTTTTTTACATTTTCATTATAATGACTTGTCAGTCATTGCTGTATAAGGGGAAAACAGGTTTTAGGTTAGGTTCAGTTAGAGAAGCAAAACTAACGCCCACGGATTAAAATTAAGTGTCAGTGTATACTCTGAAGTGTATGTGTGTGTGTGTCCCTCAGCTGGAGATGTAACAATATGTAAATCAATTACAAATTGCGCTGAGTCAAGTACTTTTAATTGAGTGCTTGTGAAGATCCACACAGTTACTTTCTGATTTTACGAGTCTGACTGAGGACAATCACCGCGGCACATAAACACGCTCGCTCAGTCGCAGTGTGGACAGGTGGCAAACTGAGGACGAGGGAGGGAATGCTGGATTCCAGGTCCTTCCCCGACAGTAATATATATATCACTTTGCATGTCAGCGAAGGCCATGTGACCTTTGACATTCTGGCTGAGGATAGAGACAGGGTAATGTAGACACCTCTTCGTTACACTACCCGGCCGTGGAATGCGAATGCCAATATTCACCTCCGGAAACTAACCCAACCGGCTTTCGGATTTTTGTCACACTTTCATCCAGTGAGCGAGGCTGTGGCGTCTATTTGTAAAAACAGTAGACGTGTGTGGTTCATTGGATTTCAGCGTTCAAAACATCCAAATACCCGGAGCTTTTTAATTTTTCCAAATGGAAATCGGCTGGTGGATCTAATGTCAGAGTAACATGCTGATTTACCTTTGGTGCCTTAAAGATGCCAGAGGGCAAAGTGGGAAATGTGTCGGTCCATTACGCCGCCCTTACCACGCCTGGAATGTGGTGAAGTTGTAAACGACAGATTTACAGAGCAAACAAGGGCTTTTATTCACACGTCCTTTGACATTTACCATGCTCCTGTCCCCCCCACCCCCGCTTTCTCACGGGGGTCAAATCACAACACTGCGGTTTGCTCTCTCCCAGCTTGCTTCAACACCCTGTCACCCACCAGTTAACCTTGTATTTCAAACCCTATAGGGAGCCACATTAAAACAGAACTACCTCTACACCTGTTGCTACTTCCCGCTGCGCCATTGTATGTGATAAGCACACGTGCCTGAAACGTTCAAGATCTCAGCTGCAGTCATTTCTTTGACTCAGTCCTCAGCAGATGTGAGCGCAGGTGAATTATTTGCACAACATCCCTGCGTGCATTATGTTGGTGCTAAGAGACATTCACAGTATGTCCCTCTTGAAGCTGCAAAGACCTACTGTAATGAACCTGCTGATCACATGGCCGACTGGGACATATAGGCCTACTGATGAACAAATCCAGATTTCAGTTGAAGGATGTGGAGAAACCAAGTGTCCCAGATCCAGCACTGTAAATCTTTCACCACACCCAACTTCGTCTCATGGATAATATGAGCCTTTACAGCACCAATAAACATGCTATATATTATATATAGCTATATATATATAATATAGCTATATATTATATATATATATCACATACTACTATATGAATTCAAGATGGGAATAATATCCACAGATGGGATATAATCATGTTCATCACCAGATTCTTTGTTAGTTAAGCCATGAAGGAGCTTCTCTCGTGTTCGAGCCCTCGATATAAAACAAAACATTAACATGACTATTATTTTCCTGTGACTTAATATTCATATGAAAAATCAACTCAACTGCATGTGGAAAACAATAACACAGGTTTGGGGAACTAAAAAGAACTGGGTGTTAATTTTCAGGAAAGGAAAATACATAAATACATACTTATCTCTAACCTTATTTCACCTTTAGAACACTGTGGAAAATACAGAGGCCCAGCCAAGTGAGCCAAGCAGTCACATGGGCTCGGTTGGTGAAAGAAACTCAAGACCGACACCTTCAGCGTCCAAGAACATGTGATGCGAGACACACAAACACTCTGAGACCCAGCAAGACCACATCTTACCCAGCGTAACGCGGTTTTAAAGCTCCATACATGTCTACTTTATGGCACGTCACATTACGGTGAGCGTGTTAGTGGTGAACACGGCACAGGTAGAAAGAAGATTCAGAAAAGCGGAAACAAATGAATCGTTACGTAAATAAAGACTCACTCCAAGAGCTTAAAAACACCAGCTGATGATCCCCATCCCTGGTGCTGGAGATCCACTGCAGGTGTACTGTTGACTGGATCTAATATAAAAACCATGCAGTGTCCTTGTCTTCCAGTTTAATCCCAGGATCTGCATCGCCCACATGGCCGGCTCTGATGTAGGATAAGATCCACAGCATCACAGTGTCTTGCTCATCTGCCATAAAGGCCTAAACATCAAACCTTATCCCTATGGGAGGAGGAGCAGTGGGGGCAGAGAAGTCTGCAAAGTGTCATTACCGCCACGTGGGTCTATGAACATATACAGTATATGTATTCACCTTCTAGGTGAAGACATGGACTTGCTATGATGCGCAATTATCCCACAATATTGTATAGTGGCTGGCTCATACACACACACACATGTAAAACAGTGCTGAGGCGCCATAAATCGACCATATTCCATATTTGACCCAAGCTCCATTACAGGTCCGTGTTTATTATTAGAACAAAGGTGCGCATATTAATACGCATATTAATTTCTTTGGCAGTGCAAATGATTGGTTTTCGTGCCAACAGGCAAAATTCGCACAGCATTTTCTCTCTTGAAAAAAAAGTTTTTCAAGAGGGGAAAATGGGAGGGGGGGTCAAAGCACGACACTAATAAGACACCAAACTTTTTCCAATCAGATCGATCTCCTCCACAGGAAGAGGAGCGTTCAAATACAAAGGGATGGGGGGCTTACCTTTCACTCGATCTGCAAATATTTCCACACAATCCCAAGAAAGTGGAAAAGGAGAAATAAATCACGTCCTGGGTCGAGTCCTGCGCTGAGGACGTAACTGTGTCCCCCCTCTGGCAGCCAGCGCAGGGCTGCATGCAGCTGACGCAGTGTGGAGCCTGGAGCAGTGAAACCCGAGGAGCTGATGATCCAGGTAGCAGCGGGCCCAGACCTCTGACGCGTCCCGTTCCCACACAGCTGGACGCAGCTGCTATGCAGGATGGAGCCGCTGCAGCCTCCTGCCACAACACAACAACGACAAAAGCCAATGCTCAGTATATTTCACCAAAACAGCAGATAGATCTTTCATAAATGTGCAGTGCATGTAACAGCCAGAGATCCCACACACACACACACTGATGGATGATAAATCAGGCCTACTGCAAAGTCCTCTGCAAAAAGTAGAGATAATTCAGTTTTACAGAAAATTTTATTTTGTAAAATAATTTTAGTATTGATTCAGATTTTTTTTTATTGTTTTTTTTTTTTTACAATACTGTCCTTTGTTGCAGCTTTTATCTGTTTCACTTGGAGGTAAACTGCAAGTCTGGAAAATTCTAGGATGTATAATGATAATAATAAATGAGAAATAATAACCATATGCACACGTATGGTTTCTGAAATATAGTATAACCCGACTCTAGGAGAGTATTTTGATGAGCCTTTCATATCAATCAGTATCTATCTATAGCCAACATTTAATGTCTTTGTTCACACATGAGAGAAATAATCTGATAAAGCTCACACTAGACAAAATTTACCAGGAAGATTTGATTTTTTCTTTTAATCAGATAGCACTGTCTGCAGAAACAGGTGTGCATCAGTGTGCTTCCTACAGCCTGATTGGGTGAGGTGTCCTGTCAGTGTGAAGGCTATATTTGGCTGAAAGGTGTGTAGTATGATTATACAAGGAAATGACATCTGTGATTACAAATGTAAACTGGTGTCATTGGTTTCTTGGAAATGGAGCGTGCTGCAAACCCCCCTCTCATGTCCTTCTCACCCATGTGGGCAAATTGTCCCGGGGCACATAAAACTATATCAAATTCAGCAGGTTGCCTCACTGTCAGTTATTAACTGAAGATATATGGTTTATATTTGTAAGGCTGAGAGCGTTTGTTGTTCTTGCAAATTATTTGATGATTCAGTAATACTGTATGCGTTGTTTCTTCTTCAGTATTGTCATTGAACGTGACATGTGTGCAACAGTTTAATATCAATACGTGACCTTAGTCCAAATTGGAGGTGTTACAGTTTAGGTGTTCTAGGAGAAAATGAGCAGATAGAGGAAGTGGGGGAGCAACATAAATGATTGATCAAATGATTTAAAATAAATAGTTTAAAATCATGTTATAATAGTAATGTTAATAATAGTTGTACTGTACTGTCTAGTCATTTAGCCTGTTATCCCATAGCAAGAAAGCATATTTATTTTTAATTTTATAACAGCGCTGATGCACACTCCTTTCCAGAAGGAGGCGGTAAGTGCACCCTAGATTTCCATCCACCATTGGACACAACAGAAGAAAAATTGCCGCGACACCGTTACCATGGAGACACAAATTATACATCCGGGCACTCGGTGAAAAGGTTTGCGTTTTACGAAATTCGGAAACAAGTGTAATATTTATAATATTAAGACACGCTATGAACAGTATTATTGACCGTGCATATTGTACAGCTAAATGCTAACGTATAGCTAACATTAAAAACGTTGACAGGAGTTTGTTTTTGACAAGCCCACGTTCTACTCGTACATGTTTACAGGCTACACGGCTAACTGTGGCCCTGGCTGTACTTTACCATGGACTCTGAGTATATAAAAAGGCACCTTGGAAGATGTCTGGTTGAGGGTCTGGCTGAGGTGGCTGAGCAGCGCCCTGTCAACCCCGTCCTGTACCTGGCTCACTGGCTCTACAAGTACAGCGCTAATGCCGAGTATGCGGCTGAGGTGAGCTGCTGTGAGCTTTACCTATCAGTCAGTGCACGAGCCATCAGGCAGCGTGAGTGAGCCAGGTGAAGCTCATTAAGTAGATTGAGCTAATTAAGAGCAGCTGGTTTCCCACAGTGGAGAGTGGAACAGCTGAAGTGATTGGTAGCATCCTCCCTTACTGATGGTACATTGTTTTGCTAACATGTCTCTGTGACGTGTCAGGGTAAGCGATATGGTCACTATACAGTATCAACTTTAGTAGCTGATATTGTCAGTGTTGTCGTTTACAGCTTTCCTACACTGCCCCCAAGTGGTGACTTACGGTAAAATCACATTTCATAAAATTAAATGACAAGTTTAAACACTTTCACTTTTCAAACAAAAAGAAAATACAACCTCCTTTAAGTTTTAGCTTATATTCAGACAGTTTAGTTGTGGAGATCTATTGCTGCTTCATAGAAGAACTGAGAACTGAAATACCAGCAGGTCATGATCTTTTTTCAGCAGCGTTATCCGGTCATCTCTCTCAGTCACAATTTTTAATTTGCAGAAAAAAGCCCGACTGGCTCTACTGGAGCAGGAGCAGATGAAAGCCAGAGAGGAGGCGCTGCACCAGGAGAAGCTGAGGGAGGAGGAGCGGAAGATCCGCGAGGCCTTGGAAGAGTCCAAAAAAGTATGTTGTGTGGAAAAAAACAAAAAACAAAAGTCAGCTAAATCTGGAAAAATGTTTCAAGACCTCTATCCAAGATCTCCTAATACAGACATATTATCCTGCAGGGGGGTACAGTTTTCATTCTGTCAAGTATTTCTAGGTTTTAGTTTACAGTTTTAAGGTTTAAGACTCGAGCACAGCTCTGTCAACATACATGTGTGCACAGGTAATAGTGACACTAGTGGTGACTAAAGGCCTTAGTAGCACATCAACATCAATGCTTCAACAGATCACTGAGAGCAAGCCTATAGAGTCTGATGCAACCACACTGTCAGGCCGATATATAAAGAGGACCCAGGAGCAGAGACTTGTTTCACAGTCTTTATTAAATACAACCTCTTTTTTCAGAGTGACAAATGCAGAGCTATGAAACTTCACTATACTCTCTTTAACCCAAAGCTACTATAGAAATATCAAACAAAACAATCTACAAAAAACGCTCCAGAAGGGAGGAAAAACAATCTGACTAATACAAAACAAAGGCTATGACAAGATAACATAAACTATGAAAATTACAAACAAAACTCACTCTAAAAGTGGAAAATCGACTTACAAACTGCAATTGCAAAGACTATGGCTTGGAAACGGATTGCTCATGATATCAGGTCAATGGACAAAGACACACTGGCACAAGACAAAGGGAAACACAGACTATTTAACAACTGAAGGTGAGGGGAACAGGTGGAAACAATCAAGGCGGTGATGACAATCAGACCAGCGGGAAACACATGAAGGGAAGTGGGAAGTGACCTAACGTGAGGGGAGTAGGGTTACAAAATAAAACAGGAAATCACATTACAACACAGACAAGACATGACAGACAAGGCATAACAGGAGATGCTGAGGTCAGCAATCCTGTCAAAGAAGAGAAACCAAACACGCCTCATCCTGAAAATCAGCAGAACAGGAGGTGATTAAACGTAGATCTCTGATCTGTTTGCCTCTGGTGGTGGTGCTTCCCGATCATTTGCAGTTTTGGTCTTCAGTGCGGTCTTTTGCTGTGACCTTTGGTTTTGATTGGTGACCTTTGCTGAAGTGCTTGTGGTGGCGGGCCACAAGACAAAGGGAAACACAGACTATTTAACACCTGAAGGTGAGGGGAACAGGTGGAAACAATCAAGGCGGTGATGACAATCAGACCAGCGGGAAACACCTGAAGGGAAGTGGGAAGTGACCTAACGTGAGGGGAGTAGGGTTACAAAATAAAACAGTAAATCACATTACAACACAGACAAGACATGACAGACAAGGCATAACAGGAGATGCTGAGGTCAGCAATCCTGTCAAAGAAGAGAAACCAAACACGCCTCATCCTGAAAATCAGCAGAACAGGAGGTGATTAAACGTAGATCTCTGATCTGTTTGCCTCTGGTGGTGGTGCTTCCCGATCATTTGCAGTTTTGGTCTTCAGTGCGGTCTTTTGCTGTGACCTTTGGTTTTGATTGGTGACCTTTGCTGAAGTGCTTGTGGTGGCGGGCCCAGGCGCTATGTTGATTCTGATTCATCGATGCATGACTGGCATAACATGCTTTAAGGAGGTGGTGTGTCTGCAGGTTACAGATAAAGTAACCATTCCAGAGACCTCTGAGAGAATACCTGAGGAGGAGGAGGATATCTCTACCCAGGCTGAGCCCCTTAGCAGCGAGGTCAAGGAGGAGTCAACTGAAGTCCCTGTTGAAAAAGCAGATCAAGAAGAAGAGAAAAAGGAAGAGGAGCCAAGTGACAGTCATGTAGAGGAGAAGGCTGAGGAGCAGGATAACATGAATCAAGAAGAAGAACAAGTCCAAGATGAGGATAAGGTGATGTGACACTGCTGTCAGATTACATCTAGACCGTAACAAAACACTCACATGTGAAAAAATGGTAATGTGGCAGAGAGTGAGAGGAGATGGCAGAACAGTGAAATAGTTTGGTCACATATTGTTCTTTCTTTGCGACAGGGGACCGATCCTGCTGACGCGGCTGAAACTGAGCAGACTGAACTACCCTCAACACACGCAGAAGACGCAGACGATTTAAAAACAGAAAGCACAGAGGAGCTGCACGACAAACAAGGCCCCGGACCTGAAGACCCAGAGCAGGTGATGCTGCTGGAATACAGGTTATGTGCAAATGAATGTTATTTTATGACATGTGTAAATGTTCAACTGTACCTGTCTGTACAGGTTTAGGATGACTCGGCAGGATGACTGTTTTCTATAATCTAATCCACCTATTTCCTGCATCACCTTTTGACCAGAACGTTGCAGAGGAAGAACCTGATCCACCTGAAGATTCCACCCAGGTCGAACCAGCCTCAACCCCACAGAATGAAGATCTCAAACCAGAGGAGAATCTGTCTCCTGAAGAACAGGAGACACACAAACCAAGTTCTCCTGCTCCTGGGGATCAGGAAAAGGTGTCTGATTCCATACAGTCTCCTTAGCATTTATGTAAATGTTTTCTCCTGTGTAAGATGCAGGATGTTTTCACAATGACATGTTGAGTAGGAAATGGAGATCCTGAAGAGGAAGTTGTGTTGCACCTGAGAACCAGTGGTCGGACAGCGACAGAGGCAGAGATTAGAGTACACACAAAGCATTGACGCTTCACTAGGACTGTACTTATTTTTCAGGCCGATGCAGAGGGGCAACTGAGTGTGACCAGTGATAGTGATGCAACAGTAGGGGGGGCCATGTCGAGTGAAAGACCTCCGACTTCACACAAGGAAGAACAGGTGGAAGACCCAGGGGTGAAGGTAGATTCTGTAGGCCAGCTGACAACGAGCGATACATGAACTGTTTCAACTGTTTGGACCAGTGTGTTCGCATAGCACTGTGTTTCTCTGCAGGAGGAAGAAGAAAAGGAAGAGGAGGAGGAAGAGGAGGAGACAGAAGAAGCCTAACATACGTGATCAAGACATGATCTCTTTTTTACAGAAGTTTAAATAAAGACACAGAAAACACACACACTCAAGTGTATTTGTAATAGATACACAGACATTTATGTCTCACCATCGATTTCTCATCTACCCTCCATCCATCCAAATTTATGAATATTTGTTTGTTCCATGTAATTCAGAACCCTGCACGCACATTTGTGCTCATCAAACCAGACCAACACAAGTTCAGCTCGACAAAGTGTGTGCTACATTTTAAATGCTCAGAAACAGGGTTTTATATCATTTCTCAAAAGTTACAGCTGCTTTTCTCTACAGTAAACATCCCTAGATTCCTCACTTACTGTAATGTGAGAGAGGCCGGAGCAGGAAAACAGGCTTATCTAACATGGTGGTTTTGGCTCAAAAACTCCACCCACTGATGTTCAGATCATTTCTTTCCCTCAGGACGTCCAACATCTCGACAGCCACTTCCACAGAGAATATTATCAATAAAACACACTCCAGATCACAGAGGCTTGTTTTATTAGTGACAGGATCTCAAGATGACTCAGCGGTATCAGAGTAATGGAGGACAACAGAGTGTTGAATTTCAGGTCCGCTTCTTCTGTCGAGTTTAAAGACAAACCGTCATTAACACACTCATTTGCCTCCTAAAAACAGTCATACCACGAAAACGCTCACTGAGACCTGTACACCAACATTCTGTGTCACAATACAGTACAACGCGTTATTTCCTCTCCAGTGGCAGAAGCTCCTGTGGGATTCTTCTGGCAGCTCTGATCACATCTTCAGTGTTGACCTTATCCCCAAATTCAATCTCTCTGTGCTCCAGAAGGATTCCCTGCAGCACAATAAAAGCAATGAGCAGTTTTCTTCTCATCAAAATATATGAAATTGTAGACATGACTTGTGTAAAACATTAATTTTACTAAGAAACCAACCACTAAATTTTTACCTGCTCTCCTCGTCCAATGACAAAGACCCCACCGAGGACAAAGCCCTCCCCCAAAACATTTCCAATGAGGCCCTTTTTAAAGGCCCTCAGACCATTCATCCACACCCCAGGACGAAGGAACGCCAGGAGACCCATGCTTCTCTCACGGGGTCCATAAAACTGCCTCTGCAACACAGGCGCACACAAACCAGAACCACTGCATCAACCAATTCTTCACAGATCCTGAATGACTTCAGTGTATTTGCAAGAAATGATGCTTGGAAAATAAAAGGCTGAACCTGGTATGACCACACAATATGGCAATTCATTACCAGAAAAAAAATATATAAGTCACAGACTCCACCTTTTTATCCAAAAAGATCTCCCCCTTGAAGTATGATCTGAAGTTCTGGACCTCGGTGCCGACGTCCTCCTTCACCACAGCGTACAGAGGGACCCCGAGCTCATCCAGCTCGGGTTTGAGAGAGGACAGCTCTGCGGCCTCCTGCAGGTTATTTACAGTTTCCTGTGTTTACATTTTTAAAAGCCGATGACTGATGAAGTCAAACCTACAGTGATCATCATCAATATCATAAAGTGGGTTACTACAAAACCCACACTGTTCAACTACACAGTTTAGACCCACGTTTAATCTAAAATAAATAAATAATCCAAAAGATCCTAAATATGAACTATGCGGGATGTCTGTGAAATAATGGATAGGACATGTGGAATATTTCCAGTAAATTAAACTGTGTGGCTAAACAGGAAATAAGGAGAGAGATGTCTTTTTGTGAAGACAACTGATAGAAGCCTCTTGTCATAACTGGACGTGTGACGTCATGTATTACCTCTCTGCACAGAAATCATCCAGGACGCCTCACTGCCATGATGACAGCTCCAGACCTCTCCCACAGAGCCTTGGCTTTCAGGGGTTTTATCTCTAAGAGATGAGAGTGGAGCAACAGATTCATCCATCATTCAAACTTCAGAACAACAGTCGTCATGTCTTGAGGGGTGGGGGGTGAGGGGTGGGGTCTCTGCTGACTTGCCTCCGCTCAAAGTTTGGAGCTCGGTCTCCTCCAGATGTTGCAGGGTGGCCTTCAGCGGCGGCGGCAGAAACAGATCGGTGAAATAATTCATGACCCCGCTGACGAAGCCCAGGACAGAGTCCAGAGCGCTGGACACGAGCACCACTGCCATGTCTCCGCCGTCCCCGCGCGCGCCCGGTGGCTTTAAGAGGATCCCGATCCCGATCACACGGCTTGATTAGACACAGCTGCTCGGATCACAGAGGGAGGAGGGCAACACCAATCACCACCACCCGGATCTTGACGCACAGACCAGCAGCCGTGCGTCCCTGCGCCTGTGGGTCAGAGGTCACCAAGGAAACTGCAACGTCATCCGGCCAGAAACAGCGATAATGTCGCGCATGCACAGTCAAAACAATGAAAACACAGTGGAAAGATTTGATCTCTGCAAAAATAACTAAAGGTCTGTAGTATAGGAATGTGGTTTGTAATACATCACGTGACCACCATTACGCCTAAAACCATATTTGCAGCATTTCATTTATTAACCCCATGTTGGAATTTCACACTGAAATCAAGTTTCCTGTCCAACGTGGATGATAATGACAGTCATCTTATTTAGTTTGAGAAAATGATGTATTGATTACCCACATGATTATTTAGTTCAGATCTTGTAAAAGATTAATTCATTTGGCCCATAGGCGTAGTATTTTTTTGGACTTAAACTATGCAGTTGCACTCAGATATTTTGTGGTTTGGAAAGAGACCCAACACTCGTGATGTTTCTTTCCTCATCTGGGATATTTTTCTTTTTTGTGCAAGAAGTTTTGCAAAATTCCCATGTGTAGTGTTGACAAATCCAACTATCCTGTCATCCCGTGAGTGTTCGTGTGTTGTGTGTGTTTTTCTGACACTACACTGAGCGGTTTCCCGCAAACAAGCGCCAAACAAAACCTCATAAATGTAAAATTGACACCGATAAACTCAGTTCATATCAGAAATATTCATCCTCATATACATCACTTGTGGTTTAGGGGAAAAGAAAACCATACACGTTGCAATTGTTTGCAAGTACCCTGATGAATGATTAATAAAATGCGTCACTTACATTTCTTCCACTCTATAAAAACACGTGCGCCGCCCGGGAATCGAACCCGGGTCGCAAGAATGGGAATCTTGCATGATACCACTACACCAGCGGCGCCGTTGTGTTTATGTGGAGTATTTAGCTATTTGATCAGTATCTATGAAACAAACGTTAATTCTGTTATGAATTGCTGTTGGTGAGTTGTGTATATACATGCTGTCACTGCTAGGGTTCGCCTTAAAAATGACGCACTAAAGCGTTTAATCTTACGTCACCACTTTTATTAATACAAAAAAACGGAAAGTGTACCTTAACGCTGAAAGAGTCTTCTATTTACTTCCGGGGGAACGACCTCACTTTGCTCTGTTTAGCACTTGGTGTTTAGCTTGACACAATATGTGAACGGCTTAAACATTCTTTCTAACAGCAGTCGGAGGAATAAAGCCGCAGCGGTTCCTGTATGTACAGTTTTATTTCTATTTATATTAAAAATGTAAACCTGGCATGTGTTGTCTTGCAGTACAAGACACGATTGCTAATTGGTCGCTTGTGTCTGTTCGACCTGTTTACATGCTAACATTAGCCGGTCGTTGTTTGAGAGTGATGTATCTATTGACATGAGTAACAGGTATAAATAAAGCTTTAATAGTCTCTTGTAACACAGACAACACAGTCTGCACTCATGTCGGACAGGAGCGACGAGGTGGAGGAGTGGGTTGAGACAACCGAGGAGGTTGTTGTAACCGAGGAATGCCTACCACCTGATGGCAACACTCCAACAGGTACATGGGTAGGGTGGATCTCAAATTTTCCCAGAATCCTGTTGTGTCTGTTTCTAAGAGTGTCTTCGTTCTTAAAGTGGAGCCAGAAGAAGAACCCGTTCAGAAGTTGCTGGACTCTGTTGGGAAGGGAGACAACCCAGAGTCTGATGATGGCTTTTGTAAGAAAAACATACTCTTTACTATCTGCCTTCAACATTCATTGTGGTTATAATGTTCAGTTTTTGTTGCAACTCCTATCAAGGCGATTTCGATCATCTTCTATATCTCACTGATATGAATCAGTTGTGCAAGTAAGTTATCCATGTCAACAACAACAGCAATACATAGTGAAGGATCCAAAATGACTAGATTGCTGAATTAACACCTCAACAGGTATGGTTCATCATGAACACTGTGATGGTAGAGGTTGTTGTCTTGTAGGAAAAATAATACAATGTATACTATGTATACTAGTATGTGCTGTATGTACATTAAATTGAATAACAATCAAAATCATATACTGAATTCTGCTTTTCCTCTTTTTACTTCCCAGATTGTGAGGAGTGTCTGACTCTCTTCCAGGATCACAGCGATCCTGCTAACATAAATGGCCCATCTTTTATCCTCGACTTTCCAACGAGCATGGGTGGCCCCCAAAGGGCCCTCCTCACTCTCCCTTATGGCCTGATGATAGGCAGGTCTAGTATCCCTGGGGCAGGTGTTGGGATCATCAACCATGGACCAACGGTGTCTCCAGGAATGCATTTTGGTCCTTACGAAGGGGAAGTGACGACAAGTGAAAATGCCATGGCAAGTGACTTCTCCTGGGAGGTGAGCTCTGAAACCGTCAAACAATGTGGTCATTGATATGTATGTTGTAATGTTAATATTCTCTGTAATGTTCTGCAGATTTGCAAAGGACAAAATGAATACGAGTACATTGATGCTTCCAGAGAGTCACACTCCAACTGGATAAGGTAATTGATTAATTAGAAATTACATTTCTGTTGTTAGAACGTTATTGTGCCTCAAATTTCATCGTTGACATTGTACCTTACTTCATATTTTCAACAAAAATATGTCTTAACGTTCACAATCTTCTTTTCCCATGTACAGATATGTCAACTGGGCTCGTAATAAATGTGAGGCAAATCTGCTGGCAGTCCAGTACAAAGACAGCATCCTTTTTCACTGCTGTCGCACCATACAACCTGGAAGGGAACTCATGGTGTGGCCCAGCAACAAGCTTCTCACCCATTTTAGTGAAGCTTGGACCCAGATGTGGTTAATGAAGTTGGATTCAGCAGGTACGATTGCTACTTGAAATAGAGTAATGAAAAAAATACATGCAGTTATGTTTTTTTTTTACTACATCCATTAAGTATTCAATTTACAATTACAACAGCAGAATATAACCTTTTAGCGGGTAAAATGAAATGTGACGATAATGTTTTCCTCCTCTCTCCTTCCAGAAAGAAACATAGCTGCAGCATCGCAAATCTTTTTGTGCTCCAGCTGTCCGCTGTCCTTTTCTACTGAGACATTTCTCCAGCGCCATACAGAAGACTTCCACACAGAGCCCACAGGAGACAGTGCGACACCTGTCGCTGAGGTGGGCGAGCCTGAAAACCCCACTCCCAGTGGTGACACGGGGACCTCTGTCACATCCCTGGTGGTATTATCCGTCGATCCAGTTGATTCCAAAAGATGTGGGGATTGTGGGAAGATTTTCAAGCAAATACCTCACCTCAAGAGGCATAAACTTTGCGTCCACTCCAACAAGCGTCCCTACTGCTGCCCACAGTGCAGGCGGACTTTTAGTCAGGCATCCGGCTTAATAAGACACCAGCTGGTTCACAGAAAGAAGGCTATGCTAGAACAGAGCTCCGCACAAAGCTCAGAAGGGTTTCAGCCTGCGGATCCTGCTGTAAGCGACGAAACAAAAGATATTATTGTAAATGAGAACCAACAAGAGGCTATGGATTTAACTGAAAGTGCCAGTAAGTCTGTAGAAGAAGCAGAACCACCATCTCAACCCAGTTGTTCAGACTGTGGGAAGAGCTTCAACAACGAAGCTTCCCTCACCAAGCACAAGGAGGCTGTCCACGAAAGGTTACGCCCATATGTCTGTACTGTGTGTCAGAAGTGCTTTGGCCAGTACAACGACTTGACCAGGCATCTCCGGCTTCATCAGAAGGAAGTAAAAAAGAAAGAAAAAATAGATCAGGCTGCGGAAGACACCATGCCCTTTAGCTGTGCTGAGTGCTCACTGGCCTTTTCATCAGTGGACACCCTGCAGCAGCACATCACTGAGCAACACTCAGAGGAGGATACCGCTGTGGAAAATCAAGATGGTGATCCAGTGCTCGTTGACAGTGATCAAAGCCATGATCCTGACTTCATTCCAAAAACCTCCCTGGCTAAAACTGTTGAGTCAACCCAGGAACCTCCCTCTCAGAGACCCCAGAGACTTGGTGCAAGATCGAGAATTTCCGCCATTACCAAGCTCATATCTCCAAAACGCAGGGAAGATGTCTGCAAGAAGCCATTAGCCAGCCCCACTCAGACTGGGTCAGTGACTGCGGCCCTCAGAAAGGTGAAGTTAAAAAAGCGCAAATGGTTTAGCTGTAACAAGTGCAAGCGAACATACGGAAACCCGGACGATCTCAAAGCCCATAAGTGCGCGCTGAGGCAGCACAGGTGTGGCCAGTGTGGAGCGACCTTTAACAAGTCTGGTTTCCTGAAAAGACACGAGCAGACGGTACACGCAGATGCGGCGTCTTACAGCTGTGACCGCTGCGGTAAAGTCTTCACCACGTCCAGTAACCTCAAACAGCACCAGAAGAACAACTCCTGTATGAAGTATCACTGCACGTCGGAGCTGTTCTCCTGCTCCTTCTGCCAGTTCTCCTTCACTATGAAGAGCTACCTTATGAAACACATCAAGAGGCACCACCCGGTGGAGTTCATATCACTCCCTGATTCAGACGGCCTGATGGATCAGCTGGAGGAGCAGCAGGGGGAAAAGGAGTACACGTGTCCCCATTGTGGGAAGAGCTGCGCGAGCGCCAAAGCTTTCAAATGTCACACGTGCTTTCAGCAGGTGAAGGTCCTGTATTTGTGCACAGACTGTGGAAAGGGCTTCACGAACCACTATGGTCTGAAGCAGCATCAGCGCATTCACACGGGGGAGAAGCCGTACAGCTGCCCCCACTGCAGCAAAAGCTTCTCATACACCGGCCAGCTCAACGTGCATCTCAGGACTCACACCGGCGAGAAGCCGTACCTGTGCACCCACTGCGGCGAGAGCTTCCGGCAGTCGGGGGACCTGAAGCGACACGAGAGGAAGCACACAGGGGTGAAGCCGTACAGCTGCCCTGAATGTTGTAAAAGCTTCAGCCGCCCGCAGAGCCTCAAAGCTCATCAGATGCTGCACATGGGACAGAGAATGTTCAAATGCACCCAGTGTGGAAAGAGCTTTTCAAGAAACTATCATCTCAGGAGACACCACCAAAAGATGCACCTGTAATCCATAATAACAAAAATGATGTCAGCGTAGTGCAGCTGCAGAGAATGTTCGAATGTCCTGTTCATTGTACTGTATTTAAGTATACCTTAAAATTTAGATTTGAAGAATAGGATTCTTTTTTTTTTTGGAATTAAAGAGATGGACATTTAAGTAAAGAAGTAATGCTTATTTCTTAACAAAAACGTGCTAAGAAATAAAAAACAGCCAACTTGACAGCAACTGTTGACCATTTATTCCACAAAACATACAATGCAAAGCATGTGCACTGTACAAGCCTTAATATTATGAAAATACTCATAACCATGCCTTTTTTTCCTATTCGTTAACCTCCGCTTTTGTATTTCATTCAGATCCACTACTTTTTTCATGACACAGTATGACGTTTATTGAACACCGCCCGTTGTGTTGCTCATGTCAGTTTTTCACCTCGTTAGCTCTCGGTAGTTCCACCCGCACTTGTGTTATAAATATTACGTAAAATATGTCGGCCTCACCTGAACAATACAAACATACTGGTAATGACAGTTGACACAAGTAGACTGGTTTTAAACTGTGCGTTGAGTTGGATCAGGTAGAAACCCGGCAGTGTTTTCCATGTGCTACACACAGTGGTGTCAAGTGCAGCTGCTGGTTAGAGATGAGCTTCTTTTGTTTTTGTTTTTTTTTAATTCAGTCACTTCGCTGCTGGTAGCTGCTTCTTAAACATCCCAGCCAGGTAATGTTTCATATATCAGTAGTCCTAACTAATACCAATAACACAAAGTCCTTGACAACATCCATTTTGAGGGGATAAAAGGTCCATCTCCGTTTGTGGCACAGCAGTTGTGGAGGGGTTGTGTCTATGGTCGGTGTGGAAAGAACGGGGGGGGTTGAAACTGGAGGACAGTTGCTCATTCATTGAGTCCTGATGTGTTAAAAATACACAAACACTTCTGAAAGGTAGGCAGCAGGTGGTTTTCAAGGTTCAGTGACAACACCCCTATGAAGGTTGGGTTACTTGTTTGTACAGCTTCAAACTTTCAGTTCATCCCTCCGAGTCCAGTGAAGCACCTCGCGTCACGTGACGTCTTCCTCAGTGCAATCTCCGTCCAATTTAGACATCCGCAGCACGCAAAATATACAACAATCCTCATTCCTTTATATTATGTTAACTGTTATACACATAATCATAAAAATTTTTTACAAACCAAATTGATTGTTAAACCACCGTATCACGTCTGTACAAACTCCGACAACGAAAGGTTCACAAAACTAGGCGAAAGAAAAAAAAGAGGGGTTCGGGGTTTTTTTGGCAATTAAAAGCAACAGCCTGGTCTGTCACCCAAAAAAAAACACTAATCATGGGGTTAAATACTGAACTCCGAAAATTAAAAAAAAAATAAGGGAACAGTACATCTAGAGGTCATCAGGGTCTGTATTTGTGATAGTAAAACATTCTCCACTTTCCCATTAACGGTAACAGAAAACATTGTCTGAGATGGTTCGGTGGCCTAAAGACAAATCCTGGGGACACACACATACATTATGCAACCGGAGACCGAGCTCCGGCTGGAGACAAAGAAATACCCTGCAGTTCGTCGCAAGTACTACAACACTATCGTCGACTTCCTCTGGTGAAGTTCTGCTTTCTGAGACGCACAATGGAAAAAGGCTTTTATAAAGGCTCAGATTTCAGTTCCTCGACCCGGCACTCAAGGTCCGCCACCTAGAGGAGGGCCGAGGGAAACACAGTTTTAGTGTTTAGTCCTAGCATTTAAACAATACACACTGGGAATTGGAGTGGCCTTGATCTGGATTACCTCCAGTACCTGTTCTTGGAGCTGTCCCGACTCCTCCTTCAGAATGGAGGCCTCGGCCCCAACTTGTGCACAACGCTGGGTCTCCTTCTTCAGGTACTCGATCTCCCTGTGAAAGGCAGACGACGACAGCGTCAGACTCTTAAACTCAATACGTTACACGCGTATACTTTTTCACTCTCGTCTCGATGTGATGACGCTGTCTTACTTCTGCTGATATTCCTTTATCAGGCGTTTGGCTTTGCTGTACTTGCGCTCCAGCGCCTGGTACTGGGCCTGTGTCTCCTTCAGGTGCTCGTCCACCGCCTGGCACAGGCTCTGAGCCTCCATCCAGTAGCCCTCCAGCTTCTCCATGCGCTCCTTGTTCTCCTGGAGGGTCTGTTCCAGCTGTGCCTTATCCATACGCCAGCGCTGCTTCTCCTGCTCCGCATGGTGCAGCTGGAACACACACACACACACACATAAACATTTAAGCTTTAAAAATATCAGTGCTAACTTTGAACCGATATAAGACTGAATATTGTCTTCATTTCATTTCTTACCTTTCTTTTCAGCTGTTGGATCTCAGCCTGGGTCACAGCATGCTTTATCTGCAGCTTCACAGCAAAGAGATGTTAAACACATCCGTTAATATCAGCTCCATCACGGGAAACACGCTGTGATTAAAGAGGGAGCGCTCCAGTTAGGGAGGCGACTGCTTACCTCTTTGTATTTATGGGCCAGTTTCTCAGGGTCCGTCTCCAGAGGGGACATGTCCTCGTTCTCTGCCAGGTCGAACACCTCGATGGCGCTGGGGTACGGTGGACTGACCTCCTCATCGTCGTCCTCCTCTTCGTCCGTGCCGTATTCAGCACCCTGCAGTGGATGAGGGTAACAAGCCTCAGTCACATTTAGTCCCATCTTGCTGCCTTAATTAATAGTATTGCTTATCCAGATGTTGCAGAGTAACACAATGCATAGAAGGGTCATTTACATTTATTAGGTACTTTATAGGTTTCTTATATTTATAAGATTTCTTTACATTTTTTAAAAATAGATTGGAAAATACTGACTGTGATGTGCTATGGACACTAGAGGGTGCAAAACGCACACTTTCTCTTATACATCTGTATGCTTGTCAAGAACCACCCCCCATCAGCCTTGCACTGAATGAGGCAACTTCCTCTTTTTTGTTAATATAGAAAGTACTTTTCTAACTAATTTTTCTTTTTTTGTGAAAGTGAAGAAGTGACAAAGAAAATCTGACAGCCACAGATCAACCAGTATCCTAAATTCCAATTTGTCCCCATTTCGGAGCTTAGCTTATCATTTAATCAGACTGATACTACAAGCTGGACCGACAACTGAGTGGCTTTGGCCAGGAGCCCACATAACACAGCCACACAGGAAGGAGTCGCAACTGAGATACATTTCATAAGGCTGAAGGGGAAATAAGGACATAAGGCCTTTAAATATCAACAAGACTTAGAAGCTGCAAAAGATGAATGGCGCTGACGGACGTGAGTTTTAAATTTAAGTTAGTAGTTGAAAAATTCCAACTGATTCTCAAAAATCTGTTTTTGCAACTGTTGTGGTTACGTGCAAGTGGTGGGGGGAGGGGACACAGGGAAATGGATTAGTAAGCGCTGCACACTCATTTCTGTAGAATGCATGTGACAAAACATGAGTTGCAGTCTACATCCGGCACCAGCCCCGAATGTCAACACCAACCTCTTGTTCATCCATGTACTGGTTGTAGCGCTGCTCCATCATCTCCCTCTGCCAACGTTCCTGCTCCAGCGTCTGTTGGATGAGCTGGGCCACCTCGCTCTGTTCGCCCGGCTTCTCCCGCCCAATTACAAACCTGTTTTTTTTTAAAAAATCCACAGTTTAGACCAAGCACATCACGCAAGCCACTAAATGGAATTGTGTTGAAAAGCGCCAAGGCGAACTTGGTCTTTTATCTGATATGGTATGATGCTGTATGTGCGTGTTAAATAATACATGCTGGCCCCTACGCTGTTTCCACGGGGACCATGAGGGCGTGTGTTTTTGCATATATAATACACATCTTAGAGTGGTATATGTTTATGTATTAATGCAGTGAGGAGCGTGCTACAGAAAACGGCTTCCTGTCTAGAGGTAAACAAAGGCAGCCCGTTCTGTGATCAAAATCAAACCCTCGAGTCTCATTTAGCTCACTGTACAGTTCATTATAGAGGCTTCCTGCTTCCTGATTGAGGCTCACGAATCTTTGACCAATTACAGACAGTGGAGGGGAAAAGTACAGTGAAGCACGGCACGGCCACAGACACAGGTTATTAAGCCAGCCGCTGCAGCCTTTCAACTGCTGCTGCACTGACGGGTAATTAAATGTTCACAAACACACTTCCTGCCCCTGTCTATTTGTCTCCTTGATGTTTTTTCTTTTTGTCTTTTTTTATGAATAGGCCAAAGCTCTGCGGTGCCTTTTGCCGTCACTGCAGCAGATCCATAATGCATGAGCTATCTATGGAGGCCTCTGATCTTCACAAGTCACACACCACTAATAATTACCTCACCGGTGCTGACCACTGAAACCCTGAATTATGAATGAGCTCGGATGACAAAAGGGAGCAGTCAGCTCCACCGGGGAGCCAAAGAGCTCGGCTACAAATAGCCCTCTGGCCTTTAGGATCCAAACTGTCGATGGCGACTGTATTTGTTCCTGATAACCGCGTTTTCAGTGGCTCTAGTGTGGACTGCCTTTTTCAGAACGCCTCCTTGAGGAGCATTTGAATAGTGAAGGGTATAATCATGACCCCGTGAGACTGGAGATATAAATCTACAGTCTGGTGAGCTGAATGGGCAGGATGTGGTCGCAGTCAGGGCAGCTGTGTGAGGCTGCCTATGGGAGTATATTAGGAGGAACCCATCTCTTTATACAAGCATGACGCATGTCACTGTGCACCGCCGCTACTGACAGTGCAATGAAATGACGCTCCGGTCAGAGCTAAGGCTCACAGAGAAACGAAACAACAAAAATAGATGTCCTCTTACATGAGCACATCTGTGGTTTGAGCATGTTTCGGTTTGGATTGGTAAAGGTCCTGTTTTTATGTCTTGAAAAACACTTCATTCGTTGGTACTATTTTACCAAAGTCACAATGATTCATCCACTGGGCACCATGAATGTACCACATTTCAGCACAGTCTATCAAATAGCCGTTGAGCTATTGATTATTTAGTGTGGACAGAAGTGGTGGATCGACCAGCTGATTGATCTACCAATTTCCCATTTACACACATACTGATAGTTTGTAAAAAACGACAACAATGTTTAAGCGTGACGAGACAGAGTAACTCTTACTTGACGGTCCCTGAGGTGTTTCTGAGGACAGAGGCGGCAAAACTCTGGGTGACTCCCACCAGACTGGTCCCGTCCACCTCCACGATCAGATCGTTCACCTGAATCCTGGAGAGAGAAGGTCAAGGTTATTTAATTCAGCACTAAAAAAAACTCAAGTGTGTTTACCCTGACTAACCATACCTGCCATCTCTGTGTGCCGCCCCTCCATCTGTGACGGTCTTGACGAAGATGCCCAGCTTCTCCAGGCCCATGTCAGCCCCTGCACCCATCCCGATGATACTGATGCCCAGGCCATCGCCATCTGACAACAGCAATCAGAAGCAATCAGAATCAGCTGTTATCTGTTCTGCTGTCAATATGGATTTGAAAGTCATCAGGATAAATGTAGGTGGTTTACCTTTATTATAAATACGAAAAAGTTTGAAGTCCTATGAAGTTTACTTGTAAACAAACAAGTTATAGTTATGTACATATAAACATTTAAAATACACCCACTACACTCACACTGTGTGTATCATTGAGGCCTGACAGTGCATTTCCTTCCCTATAAAAACATTTACGAAGCGTGTGTAATGTTTCCATACCTTTTTCCAGCTCTACGGGGAACAGGTCCAGCCTCTCCACCCTCTTCTCCAGCTCGTACTCCGCCGACGCTGCCATGGGATCCACGTCCTCATTACGCCTGTCGTAATCCTCGTTGGGGTAGGTGGCAAAGACCTGCAGGTGGACACAGACACCGGGTGAGACTAAGAATCACAAACACTCGCAACTCTTCCATCGAGTCAAAAATCTGTTTCTCTATTTGTTTTTTAAATGTCTATGAAAAGGAGTGATTTGTCCGTATGTAGTCACGACACGTGAAAACAGAAAACGTCACTTCCTGTGCGGGACGGAGGGCAGGGTACATGCTGAATTACTTGTGGGCATCAACATCCAAATGTTCAGGGGCTGTCGACTCAACTTTGACAATAACTAACCATCACTGTTAACACAGACATAATTCAATTCAAATGCATCGACCGCCTCATCCAAGATGGCCACAGAGTCCCCTCTGGGCTTTACCGTCTCACAGCAGTAATGTGTATCAATCACGCTGGGTGAAAAAAATCAATCACAGCCAGCTGAAGAGAGAGAGGCCTCTGTTTCCCACATCCCAACTTCCCACATTCACTCCGGCCGAGCAGCACGACGGTTTACATAACCACCTCCAGCATGCTAATGGAGGCCCTCTGCTGCAGCTGCTGGTCGCGGGGTACACACACACACACACACACAGAGAGAGAGAGAGAGAGAGCGAGAGAGAAAGAAAGGCAGAAAGAAAAGCCTCACTTCTTCCTAGGTGATTATGCATGCACCACCTTGCATGGTCCACTAACCAAACTAATTCACTGCTGGACCATCTCCTTTCACACACTCCTCCATTTATATCATTTCATTTCCAGACTTCTCTCTTCACCAGCCTTTGTTCTCTCTGCCAGGACATTTCAACACTTTTTTTTTCTTCCCCCCTTCGCGTCTCCTTTGTCTACTCTTCTCCTCCGAGCATCCCTCGCTTCTCTCTCTCTCTGGTTTGTCCGTCTGTGCTACAAAGCACCATCTCGTATCGTCAGTGCTTCCCATCAGTCGCGCTGGGCCTCGTCTCCCTGGCAACCTGACAGTAAAGACCCTGTCAGTTACTGACAGAGCCGTATCTACTCGCTGTGACTGTATTTTTCATGCATCGCTAAACGCTGTACAAGCTTCTGCTGTTACTTTTAAGCCTCCATCACTCAGAGGAACAGAGCTTTAAATATTTTTTGCTGTGAGCCTTAATCACTGTCATCAAGTGCTGGTGAGGCCCAACTGTTTTTTTTTTTAGACTCAACCACAGATCCTGATACCACTTGATACCAAAACTAGTGAAACATACAACATGGCATCTGCTCCACTCGCATCACCACGGCGCGTTGCCATGGCGTCAACACACTACTGTCAATATTGTACCCTCTCGGTGTGGCTTGTCGTCAGAGCAACACCACACTAACATAATGTGACGTGAGTTCCAACGCAACACACACAGGAAGGAGCAAGTGGCAGCAATGGACAATATGTGAAAGAATATGGGCGAGTCTGAATCCAGCCCCTAATATGGATGAGCGATAGCATGGGAGCACTGGCGTCTGACGGCTTTTGATTTAGGTTACCTTTGTATTTGGAGGGATTAGCAGAACATGGATTACAGACTCACAAAACACACTGTTTGCGTCCTATGTAACAACGACAGTGCACTACTGCTACATGCCCTCAGTTTAAAGATCAGCTGGTGGCTGGCAGTGTCATCATTTCCCACCCACGATAAACAAGCAGCATTGACTTTGACACTCGAACAAAAAATGAAAAAAGAAAAAAGAGCCGTGATTAAGTGTGTGCTGTGACCTGGGGCCTGGGATGAGTTTACGACCGGCGCCATGTTGCAGGTCATGAACACTTTCCCTGAGTGACGGGGGAACAGGCCCCTCCCTATGAGCTCAATGATCCCACGCAGGGTAGACGGGCTAATTGGCTTCCTGCATGACACAACCCTCCACCACAGCCTCACACAGGCATGTGAGTTAGTCTGTGGAAGACAAACATTTGGATTAAAGGCAGGGTGGTGGGGTCGGGGGGGGGGGGCTGCAGGGGGACAGTGTTCCAGTTGTGGCAGATAGTAGGTCAGAGGAGCGAACAGATGGCCAGGAAACTCCCTTCCTCCCGCCCTCTGTTACCAGCCGCCTGGGATGTCCTACAAAAGCTCTGTGGGCAGGGAGCTCAGCCACTGGCCAGCCAGCAGATTGTGTTTGTGTCTATAAGGAGCAGCCACATGGGACTTTATAAACTGCCACTATGTGACAACGAACACTTTACAATGCAGATGCCGTGACAGGGAGACTGCTAAATGATAGAGCTGCTCTGCAGGCCGCTGCTCTCCTGCAGTGTGGCTCCATCCTGATGGGCCTCTGGGTCCAGTGTGACGCAACACAGTGGTGGTTCAACTAGCAAGTCAGTAACCACCACCAATCCCACCAATCCCCCCCACCCTACCTCCCCCAGCATGTAAACTGCCACATTCCCCTTGACTCGCCGAAATCCCGCACTCAGTTTGGATCCAGCCAATGATCCTGATCCCAGATGTGGAACACGCAAGCGGAAGAGAAGGAGGTGGCCCTGGCTGCCACTGAGCTGAAACCGCTCTCACCCGACTTACAAAATGGATACAGTGGGTTTGTCGCAGTCACAGTTGCGTGGCGTCCGAGTGCAGCCATTTTGGCAGGTCAGTCTTTAGTCAGGGGTCATGTTTAGGCTTAGCACCCAGACGAGGGAGAGACACAGCAGCATGAGAATCAGGTCACTGTGTAGCACTGTAAAATGTGAATGGATCGAGCATGAGTTACTAAGATTCTAATATTTCACATTTGACTTTGTGTATAATATTCTTCACATTCAATCTGTTATTTGCTTTACGTGCTTTCAGTCGTAGCGTTCTGTTTATATTCATTTGATTAAAATAATGCATAGATGTGTGATGCACAAATAACATGCTACTTCATTATAGGGAACTATGTGCGAACTGTTGTCTATTTTGGACAAATCTGCAACATATGCATCAAAAAACTAGTCCCAAACAAACGGGAAAATTAAAGGATCTTTAGAAGCATAAACAGAGATGCATGTGTGTCCTCGTTAGAGGCCTCTAATGAAGTGTCAGATTGGACCAGATAAAAGAGACGGTCAGACATAATGAACAAGACACAGCGTAACGCAGCTTGCGGCGGTGACCTGCACGAGTGGGCGCACCACTGTAAATGCTTTCAACCCACCACCAGTGCAGGACTGAGAAGTGGGGCATCGTGACCTTGCTGATAATCTGTCTGCTCTCCCATCCCTCCTGGCTCTGAGTAATGCACCGCATGAAACATCGCCGAGTCTAAGTAATAGACGGTTTGAGGATACCCTGACATATGGTGATGTATTACCTCTCCCCTGACAGTCACTTACTGGCTGTCCTGAGCAGTGAAGGCAGAACACCAGTGGTTGCATTGTGGGTATTCTTGATTTTGCAGTTTGTGATTCCTCCATCTATAATTGTCATAATCGACAAACCTGACTTATTATAATATAAAGATTGTTATTTTTTTGTGGCAATATTGTAGTGGGAAAGAGTGTGTGTGTGTGTGTGTGTGTGTGTGTGAGGGGGCAATGATGAGTGTTTCTGTTGCGTGTCAAAGAAATCAGACTCTTTTAGGTTTGGGGAAAACATGGTGGAAATTGGAAGAATGGGAAACCCAATGGAAATTATATTATGCTTTAAAAAAAAGCACTAATAACGCAACGGGATAAATTTAAAAACGGCCGCTGTGTTGTGGGAGTACAACACAACCTACAGAGTGATATAGAATGAAGCCAGTAAACAAGACATTAGGGGGCAGCTTCCTGTGTTCGGCGAGGACGAGGCAGCCCCCCCAACAGCGAGGCAAGTCTGTGACGACAACAATGCTGCTATTTTTACCACCAGTAGCCGACTGGTGACAAAGAGCGAACGAGGAGACGAGAAGGAGTGAGAGAACAGAGTGTCAGGAGCAAACAAAGGCGCGAGTGTTAAATCAACCCAGAGCCAAACTGCTATTTTTGCAATTTGTAGAGGACAGAGAGCGGGACGGACGGACGGACAGAGGAGCGCTCACTGTAACACGGGGACAAAGGAAGACGTGTGTCCGTCCAGACGGCCAATCGCCGCCATCACAGCAACAAGACTTGATTGTGGCCAAAAGCTGAATAGTTGCACAAATATGCCCCAAGATGGGCACTTCCTGTTTGGGAGAGAACCCAAGTGACACTGTGAGTGAAAAATGCAGGCGCTTATACAGTTGCATGACATTTGTGCTGCAAAAGAACGCCCCTCCCGTTTGACCTCACTCCCCCCTGCTCTCCCCTGCCCATGCATCAATCTCCATAACAAAGGCCACAGTGGTACAGTGTGAAAAGGCCCAGTGGGAGGTCACTCTCTGCAGACGGCTGCAGGGTCACACTCAAATTCTGCTTTATATCAAATCCCCCGCCTTTTGACTTCTTCATCACAGCACGCACAACGCTTCCTCCTGATCGCCATCTTCTGTCTCATGAGGACGAAACCACGCGGCAATGTCCTTACCTTTTCCTGTAGCTCACACTTATACTTGCATGATGGACACGATGAGCTCAGGTGTAAATTAAATGGGATTTCCTGGAGCCTGTATCTCATTCCTCACAGGAAATGCGGAGCAGAAATGTTTCACGGCTGCATTTATTTTTCCATTCAAGTTTGAAATGAGGTATTACGAGGTTCCCCGTTGAGTTATGCTTCCACCCAACATGGCTCTAAACACACTGATTGTATCCCTGACGCATGCAAATATGTGGAATTCATTTCCTTAGTTATAACTTTCGCAAAGGTGATGTTTTGTTCAGCGTTTCTTGCCGCATTATGATTAAAACCAGTCCATGAGTTGTCTCCTCCTCCAACAATGAGGAATGTGGGACCTAAATAAACAGACTACCTTATTGGTGCTAATTAACCCTGAGGCAGCAGACGCCATGGATTCCTCCATATTTATCTGCTGGTCAGCCAGTCCACCTGTTAGTGCTGTTGCCTTGGCGATGTGCATCAATGAATTTGTGGAGCAGGTCCTCTGAGGGGGAAGTGAAAGAAGCGCAGTGTTTTGTCTGTTGTGTGCGAATACCAACAATATTTCTGCGAGACTGCTTTCACATCCTTTGTGGATCTATGTAAAAGACGCAATATGCAACTATTTGCTCTTATGTTTTCTATTCTTCACTTTTAAATGTCAGCCGGTGACCGAGGCTCCGCTGGCCAACGTGTAGTCATGAGGAGCATCGTTTGAGGCGAGTGATCATGATGGGAACAGGAGCTATTAGTCAGTGAAACGGCTCTCTGTGTGAGGGAATGTGTGTGTGTGCGTGTGTGTGTGTGTATGTGATCTGCAGTGTCAGGGTCCACTTCAGCTAGCAGAGTCCTTGTCGGCCTCAGACCTCCAGGCGGAGCACAGCAGCTCAGATGATCCGATGCTCCTCTCCGGATCATTACACCACCCACAGACGCATGGAGACGCTTTAAATCAACTCTGTCCCCTCCCCCCTCCCCCTCCCCTCCCCTCCTCCTGGTCCAAGAGGAGATCACAGTCTCTTTTCTCGCTTCCTCACTCACCAAAACACTCCACTGCCCATTCAGCTCCTCATACGCTCCCCACCGACCTTCCACTGGCTGCAGCAGGAGGATCCACTTCTCTAAAAGCACGGCTAATTATCCGGTGTTTTTTTTTTTTCATTTTTCATTTTTTGTTCCTCCTCCTCCTCCTGCAATTATTTCCTGACGCAGCTCCCACTACAGTTCAGATAAGCGTCTACGTCTCAGCTCTGTAGGGGCCCTTGTCTTGTGCACAGCAGGAATTCAGGCCCAGCCGTTAGCAGCTGGTTACTATGGAGGGAGGGTGGTGGTGGTGTGCAGAGCCCTGTGTTGACACAGGGTAAAATCAAAACGTCAGCATCCTCCTGACACGGGCAGAAGCTGGAGGGGGGGGGTTATTAAAACCGCTGACTGTACCATGGTAGATAAGGGCCATGTTCAGTTAATACAAGCCTTTCAACCAGGAACCAGATAACATCTTTGTCTCCAACCTGCAATATAGATGATTAATTCTCATATACAGTGTGTGTGTGTGTGTGTGTGTGTGTATAGATGTTTTGTCATGTCCTCACCTTGATGGGCTCGCTGCTGAAGCGGATCTTCCTGGTGGTGGGTGGGCTCTCCTCCGCAGGCAGCCCAGGGATCTCCACACAGCTGGACTCAGGCTCGTAGCGGTCATCAGCCTCATCGTCCTCCTCCTCGTCCACCTGGCTCCCACCAAAGTCCTCCCCCACCGCGCTGTAGCCGCTGATGTCCACAGAGTCCCGGCCCGACCGCTCATCCATCATCAGTGTCCTGTCGTGGTCATCCTCAGCATCCCTGGCCGTCTCCCCCTCCTGCCTGAGCACCTCGCTCCCTGGCTTCTCCACTCCGGCCTCTCCGTTCTCCACAGACGTGTAGATGTCCCCAGGCAGCGTTGTGCTGCTGGTGGGCTCCTCAGCACCAGCGTGGTCCTCTGGTTTCGCCTTGACACCCACATCTGAGACAGTCTTTCCTCTCTCAGCCGTTGGCTCTGCTTCACTGCTACGTCCACTACCTTGGCCCCCATTGATGCTCCCAGACGGAGAGGTCCCCCGGCCCCTCGGGGCCCTCGAAGGGCCCTCTTGGTCCGTCTGATTGCTCACGTCTTCCTCCTGGTTGCTTGCAGCGAAGGCGCTCGCCCTCTTGGTGATGATCTTGGAGTTCAGGACGCCCACCTTGGCGCTGACCCCTCTGGAGGGGAGTGGCGGGGTGGAGGAGAGGCGGTGCAGGTTGTTCCGGAGCTCGGCCGCGCGCTCGAACACGGCGCTGAGCTGGCTGACGGTGGGCGACACGGCCTCGCTGGTGTCCAGACTGTCCAGGGACTCCGTGCTGCCATTGAAGCGAGCCACCACGTCCAGCCTGCCGTCCTGGAAGCCCGAGGCCTTGTCGGTCTTCATCAGGACCCTGGTGGAGGCCAGCTTCTCCTGCTGCTGCTGCTGCTGCTGCTGCTGCTGCTGCTGCTGCTCGAAGATGCGCCGGGTCTCCTGCAGTCGGGAGTAGCTGGGTGAGGCGGCGCGCTGGTGCCCGTTCTCCGGTTTGGTGTCGAACTTGCTCACGCGCTCGGACACGGTGGATCCGAGCTTGAGCAGCGCGCTGTGGTCCACGTTCTCGTTCAGGCTGCCGGCTCTGGGCAGGGACAGGCGCACCGACCTGTCGCTCCTGGCGGCGTCCTCCCCCTCCGCGTCCGCCGCGGATGGGGTCTGCATCTGCTGGAACATGTTTTTGATACGGTGCACGTTGGAGCCGTACCTGCGGCCCCGGGGCCCCTCCTGCAAGTCCCCGTTGGCTGCGCTGTCTTTGACGGGCTTCAGGGCCTGCATCCCCGCCTCGTACGCGCTCCGGTGCGGGGATGGGCTCCTGAGCGTGGAGCCAGAGCCGGTGCTCTTGGATGTGGACTCGGTCTTCATCATGGTGAGTCAGGCGTCGCGGTGGATGCTCAGCGGCGGCATCTCCAGTTTGTCAAGTCCCGGTGCCGAATCCGTCTCACCAAATCCAGGTCCCCCCAGCAGCAGCTGAGCCGAGCCGGGCCGAGCCGGGCCGAGCAGATGGGCAGCGACAGAGACAACAGAGCGCGTCAGAGGCCTGTCCGCATCCACTGCGATTCCCGTCCGTGCGCGCGACGCATCTGTCATCAGCCCGCGCGCAGCTACACAATGAAAGGCAAACGGCCGCAGACACTTTCACCGCTCATTCTGAATGTTCGCACACAGAGAGGATGAGGCGCGGCGAGTGCGGATTTGCCGCAGCTGACGGCAGATTGCGTGCGTTTAATCCCTGTGTGCAGCAGGCAGCGGCATCATTATGGTCTGCTCTGTCTGTTGCCTGTGTGTGAGCTGCAGAGCTGCGCTCCTGCTCCTCTCCTCACAGCGCCCGCTGGGTCCTAACGCCCGCCATGTCCTGACCTGTCCCGACCTGACACAAAGCAGACTGCAGCATCATCACCTTTGACCCACCTTCACCCTCATCCCCAGCAGAGACACCAGCTTATATGTTGCACTGACATACAGTCAACCAGTTATTCCCACAAACAGAGGATCTCAGTGTGTGAACGCATTGCAAACTACACCAATAAGCCAAGAGTGCATGTGAAAATCCAAATAGCCATTGATAGAACAGTTGACGAAACATAACAGGCATCAAGAGGAAGGTAATGAATTATCAGTGTAAAGTGGCGCAAGTCTGAGGGAACACAACCAGAGGAACCAGGCCTGAGGAGACTGAGGCGCTGTCTGGATGCACATCACTTTTCAGTAATGCAACAGTGCCCCCTAGCTTTCCAATGATAGTCCTAATGTGTGATGGCAGCATAGTAAAGTGAGTCAAAAACTGAGAGTAAATTGAATAACATGCTGTTAAAATTGCCTGTACAATACCGAAGATCTGATTTCCTAGATATATAAAGATATATAAATTGTAAAAGTATTTACAGAGAGATATTATTTCAGGAACATGTCACTAAGAGTCCGGAACACAGACCCTTATGCAAAGTGATATGTATGTTCACTGATCCATTGGATATTACAACCTAGTAAATTCACCTTCCATATTATTCCATTATTATTATTATTATTATTATTATTATTATTATTATTATTATTATTATTATTATTATTATTAATCACTACTACTAATACTACTACTAATAATAATAATAATTAGTAGTAGTAGTAGTAGCAGTAGTAGTAGTAGTAGTAGTAGTAGTAGTTTTCTTACCACCTTCCATATTATTCCATTATTATTATTATTATTATTATTATTATTAGTAGTAGTAGTAGTATTCTTACCATATTATTTTGATCTCACATCTGAATAGATCTAAGCAGATATTAGACATTTTATAATATATCTGTAAAATATGCAGTCATTTTCCCTCACAAATATTCTAACTGTTAATTCTACCCTCATTATTTATGGCTCTTGGGTCAGGATATTAATTTGTAAAATAAGTGCCATTACCAGCTATTGAATGACTCCACAGCCTCACATTCACAGACTTGCAGACACTCTTCCGGATGTTATTAGGTGAGTGAAGCAAAAATAGCCCTGACGTCTCCTTTGCTGTGACCAAACCCCTCTCCGCTTGGCTCTGTCAATCAAAAGCCAAAACAAGATGGCAGGCTGCAGGAGCGGGCTCTTCTTACTAACAGGCAAGTTTATTCCCCAAAGTTATTCAGCTTTGTGAAATAAGACAACACCATTGGAATCTGTGTTTTGTTTCGAGTCAACACTTACCCGAGGACTGGCCATTCACGGTTCTTTGTTGATATTTATAAGTTTTTCTCTTTTTGTTAACTGTCAACCGCTCAGAAACACATTTTGTTGCATTTGTGTCACACTCCCACACAGTTTGTGCTGTCAGTGTGTTTGGGGCCAGTGCGGAGATCAAATTTAGCATTCCTGTCGGGAGGTTCTTCAAATATGAGCTGATGAGAGAGACTTTCCAGAATGACTTTGAACCTTTGTCAAAGCTCTACGGTAAGACCCCGGCTGACCTCACCCTTATTTAACTGGCAATCAACATGTAACAGTATCAATATCCTCATTTCCCTGCTCTTCTTTGTGCATGTTATAAAGCGGAGCGCTTGTACGACGACCCCATGATTTTTAAGTGCAACAGGCAGAATTACCCCGACCTCCCAGAGTGGCTGCGCCTCACCCAGAGACACCCCTATGATAATAGCTTCCTGTACGGCACGCCAACTTCTCCTGGTAAAAGTATTATCGAGGTATGGAGACGCATCATTTGTACCAATAATGGCTTGACACACAAAACAAACACTGGTATGATTTCACTGGGGGCAAAGGGCACATAATATTATCTCTGGATGATCAAACTGATTCATATCATTGTGAGTGACTATTCTCTACCAGGTCTATGCAGTCAACAAACGGAGCTATGAAACAACCAGACAAATACTTGTAATCAAAATCATCGCAGGTGTGTGTCATTTGAGCAATGTCATAAATGCACAGCACAGTGATGGCGTGAATGAACTAACGTCCACCACTGCTGTCGCTCACAGAGAAGATCCTGCCCTACCAGGCTGAGTTCTTCATCAAGCTGAGGGAGATTGAGAAGGTGCTGCCCTCTCCTGTTCAGGATGAGATCAAGCAGGATTTACAGAAGCTGTGGGACACTGAGGCCTTGGAGATAATCAACATAACAAACGCCCTGGACCGCGGCGGCAGGGTTCCCCTCCCTCTCGCAGGACACTTTGAAGGGTAAACGGAGATCTCAGCCTGTGCCACCGTGATGAAACTGACAGTGTACACTAAACTAAAACCTCCTCTGTGTGTCAGTGTGTATGTGAAGGTGGGTTCCGAGCAGTATTTCTCCGCCTGTCTCATGACGGTGCTGAGGCCTGAGCATCAGAGACAGTGCACGGCAGGGGCCAAAGTCAAGGTCCCTGGAGGCTGTAACTTCTGCAGCATCCCCAGCAACTGCATCACCTGGTGCAAGGTGGAGCTGGTGAGTGAAAGCACTCAACATGTGGCGTTTACGTGATTTGATTGTGACTTGCATGTACTCATATCACAGATTTGGGATTCTATCCGAAAGTTAGTTAGTCCATAAGTAAATTTCCAACCTGTATGCCATGACTCTTATGCCTGAAAATTGGAATTAGAAACCCCAGATTCGTTTTATTGACCCCCTACCTAATTCGCTGACTTCTCTTTGCAGCTGTCAGTTACACACTAGAGAAATCTTTGGTCATCTTTATGTACAATTTTTTATGAGTCTCACAGCGTCCCTCTTTTCTGCCCCTGCAGTTTGACCTGACAAAGCAGGAGCCGGCTCCACCTCCTCCCACAATGGGCTCGGGGATCCTGGAGGCTGGAGGCGACTTCAACCCTCCTGAGTCTCCCCCAAGCAGAGATTATTTCCCAGACTACATTGTGACAGTGATCGTGCCCCTGATCATTGCCATTGTCCTGTGTCTGCTGCTGGCCTACATCATGTACTGTCGACGAGAGGGAGTGTATGTATCTGTCACACCTCATTGTCATAATGTGTTAGATTGCAACTACCTTTTGTGAAGCTTTAAACAGGCACCTAATCCAGTTTATTCCAGCAGATGATTTTATACCACTTCTTATTGTATGTTCTTATTTTATAGTGCAAAGAGGAACGCAAAGACCGACCAGTAAGTACACCAGTTTTTTTTTTGACTGGTGTTGTTACCAGACTTCACACACATTTTTTTTTCTGCAGTCATTACTGGTGGTCCTATATAATAATGTACTACGCACGTTAACTCAAGACCCAAACTCAAGGACAGGCCTGAGCTCGTCACATTACATTTTATGATAGTATTTTCTATTTATTTGTAGGTTTAGATTATCAGTGCAAACGATAACAAATAAAGTCAGATTTGCAAAAATACACTGCGATAATTTTGACACATATTGTGATTAGAAGACACTGTTTTAGTGGGAACGCTAATCTTTGCGCCTAATTTTCAAAATAAATTTGCACCTATTTGGATTATATTTCAGAGCCGCCTCCAAAACGGTTGTTTTGTATACAGGTAACTTGGGGCTCTGAGATATTTTCGTGATGATGAACAGTTATATTTCAATAACACTGCTGACTCTACTGTTTGTAGAATTCAGTTGTGCCACCATCACACCATTCTTGGGAACACTGATGAGCTGAGGGAAATGTCTGGGAACCGACACGTTCCTGCTCCTCTGTCCACATTGCCCATGTTCAACAGCCGCACCGGGGAGAGGGCTCCATCGCTGCACTCCGACAGCCCCACCATCCCCCTCATCATGGCCCAACAGTGAGACCTTTCTCCACCGACTCTCATTTTCACACTCTCATCCACCGTATATCATTTCTGTTATGCAACTTCAGTTGATGACTCACTTTTTCTCCCAAAAAACTCACAAATTGTTTTCTGACATGCAAATTCTTCTACTCTTCTGCTTCCCCAGTGATCCCTACAGTGACACACTGCCCCGGTAAACTCCTTCAGAGGACTTCCCCCTGCACTGTAATTATTCTCATTTATGTCTTTTTCATTTTTTCCCCCATCTCTAATCATGTTTTGTGGTGGCGTTTAAAGAACACAGACTCATTGGGTTGTTTCTTTTTGCAGATAATAGGAGCGAGGATGGTTAATGTGTCATTTGCTGCCACAGTCTAGAGTTTTACGTTTGCAGTGGGAAATTGTGTTTTTTTCTTTTTCTGGTTTCATTATAATATTTTCAGCGTGTTGTCCGCCAATCTGTTGTTGGCGTTTCTGATTCCTGTAACCCACCATCGTTCAGTGCTAATAAAAAATATCATAAGCCACATTCATTCAATAATTAATTCAATAATTTCTGATTGTACCACAGCAGTTGGTCCTGTGAGCGTCCATTCAGGGGGATTTTCTGATCCTGATCTGAATCAGTGTTGTTGTCTCAAAGTTGATTTTTTTTGTGTTTGGTAGTTTAACAATTAACTGTGTGTTAAATATAATTTAATCTTTTTATTTTAATTATTTATTTTATGTAAAGGAATATAATTAGTCAATTACATCTTTAGAAGTATTTTGTTAGTTTTTGGTTAGTTTGGGTTGTTCATGCTTTTGTTTTGAAAGTACTGAGCACCAGGTGAAGCCATAAGGCACCAGGAAGTGATTATTGTCATTTTACCAGGAAAAGAGAGACAGCAGGCACCGTTGTCCTTTGTTTGTTTGTTTGCTTGTAAAATGTAAACATAAACCACACAGACGTGATGGCAGTCTGAACAATGGACATATTTCTTTTCCCTGTCTACCATTCACTCCCCAGGTGCCTGAGTGGCCGTTAGATTTGATTATTTATTTATTTGTTTGTTCATAAGTTTGAGGACAAATCACCACTACATAACATATAAAGTGGACAGTATTGTTGATGGACGTATTGGAAGTTTGGATCGCTGACATGTTTATGGATTGTAAGATGTTGGCGTATGGAGAAGACAGTGGAAACTACACAACAGCATCGGTAAGTATATGTCTGTTTACTCTGAGGTATATGTATATGTGTATTTACTCTGAAAGCTGTATTGGGAAATGGCTCAGCTATTGGAGCATTTGACTCATTGTTTCATGGCACATTAACAGCCAGATTGACATTGTTAGCATTATGCGACTTCCTGGAACAGTACACTAGGGGTCAGTCAAGAAAGCTTGTGAAAAATTGGTTGTAGAGGTTAGTCACACAAGCAAACACCGTTGCAGTCGTTTGGATTGTGGTGTGTGTAACCAGAAGCATCTGTCAGTCCTGCACATTGGAGAAAGGGAGACAGGTAGAGGAAGCAAAGGAACCTTTTGAACCCTTCAGTTCAGAAGTGCTGAACCTCCCCGTGAAGCCGCTGTTGTCTTATGCTGGACGTCCTCAAGGGGTCGCTGGGGTAACTTTGTATGTATTGGGAGCTTTTGCGTTTGAGACACATCTCCTCCTCTGTCAACCGCAAACATCCATTCTTATGCCAATTCACCTCTTTTTCGAAAAGCACGGAAATGAACATAAGACGCAATGACGACATGTCGCATTCGCATTTTTGTGCACCATTTAGCAGCCAAGGCAACAACCCGTGCCGATTCCGAGTGTGAAGCGACTAAGACGAAACAAGTCTTGGTTATTGGCCTTGTTTTCACTGCTGCTCAATGGAAACATATTCAGTGCAACTGTTGTGGGACAGTTGATTTCTGACCCTACTTCCCACTGGAAGCAGCGCCGCCTGCTGAGCTCTCCCAAAAACACGTAACTTCAGTGTGTGCAGCATTTTTTAATTTTTTTCTCTCCAGACCCCAGCTTCAGTTTCACAACAGTTGCAAGACAGGACGGTGAAAACGCCGCCAATGAGTAGACCACTTCACATGCTTTATTTCAGCACCCAAAATAATTAAAAACATCTCGATTTATTATACATGTACAAAATAAGTACAGAATCTCTCTTTTAAAACCATGAAAGTGGGTCTGCTTCAAATTCTTTTTTAAGAAACCCTTCGCGAAAAAGACAACAAACAAACAACATAAACAACAGAGTGGGAGATGTGTGCTGCTGTTTTTCTTTTAGTGAAGCGTTTTCCACAGGGGCAAACAGACAGAAAGATCAACACTGAAACACATGGGCATGGGAATGATTCTGAACCAGGGTCATTTGCATTTATCTACAAAGACATGATTGCATGCATTACATCTGCAGTGATCACCTTTTCAGAGGACCTGTTATCAAACAACACTTAAGAAGAAAACAATTGCACTGCAATGACAACAAGAAAATTAGTCAATTTAGTAGCACCAAAGGTTTTGCAGGCATAAGTGGCAATAATTACAGTATGATAGTGATAGTTTCACCATCAAACACCAATAAGTTGACTTCGCTGAGTTGGTAATAGCACCGTTGATTGTTTTGGATTCCCACAAATTGACTTGTTGTGTAAAATATACCCTTTTTGTTTTAAGAAAAAAAAATTGGGGGTGACTTCTTGTTATGAGGTAGCCATCTACATATTGCAATGAAAGTGAGCTTCTTAGTCTTGCTCATTTGCTGGTCGTGTTTTTCTGAGCACCGTTTAGATGTTGGTTCTCATGAATTTAGAACAAGAAGACACTTCACTCTTTTTACAATTTATTTAACACCAGAAAAATGGTACATAGCACTTGTTGTTTTCAATGTCCTTCCGCAGTTGGCAGAAAATGGCAAAAGTCACCTTTTCATTGTGTGTGGATATTTTTTTTTCTCAATCTCCAGGGGGAAATTTTACACAAGTACATATTATATTCTTGTTGCCAGTGGAAGAGATTCTTTTTAAAGTGTCCGTGTGGTTGGTTTTTGGTTGAAGTAGCAGTCCCAAAAAAAAAACTTCTCATGATTGGGGAGAAACGCAAACACCGTCTTCAGTAGAGTGGTTTTAAGCATGTGGACCAATGGCAGCCGAATGAGTTTTGAATGCATAGAAAAAGGATTTAGAGATGACTGCTAGAAAAAAAAACAACAACGTCATGTCCATTTCTTTCCTTTTTACAAGAAGCAAACGGGGCCAACCTCGACGCCAAATTCCTGATCAGGTGCACCAACATCCATAGGAGCAATGTCAATGATGGGCAGGCGAGATGTTTTTGATGTCTTGTAGTCAATCACTGTCTTGCCCCATGTGCCAGTGTGTGACTGTGGGCAGAAAGCAAAGGAGAAAAGTTTAGAAACATCTCTATAATTTGAAATATGTTATTTACCTTTGCAAAAGAGAAGTAAGAGTGTAAAATCTTGCTTTTGTAATAAAGGAAACATGTCTGACAAACTCACCGTGCATCCGTCCTCACTGACGCTGTATGTGAAGCGGCTGTTGCCCTCGGCTCTGATCTCAACATCGTTGGAGCCCTGGAGAAGCAGGGCCTTCTTCAGGTTGCCGGTGGCTAAATCCATGTAGGCAACGCTGTTCTTGCAGTGGTATGTGATGTTCTGAGAGGCCTGGTTGGACATCAGGCGCATGAAGGTCATCTGGATGCTGACATCCTCAAAATCAGCTCCTTCACTGCCATACTGGAACTGCATGATGAGGGAAAGAGACGGACACATGAGTTTTGTTGTCATTAGCGTCATGGTACTGGACATTATCCAGTAATTGGTGTACAAGGCCATTTTTGATTTTTTTTTCCCACTCTATCTTCTCACCTGGAATCCACCAGTCATGGACTCGCTGAACCAAACGTGCTTCTTCTCTCTGATGTTCTTGCTGAGGTACCAGTTCTTCATGGGGATGCTGGACTCGGTGGGGTGGATGCAAGTCTCACCAGTCTCCATGTTGCAGTGGACCTTGATGGCGTCCAAAGGAGAGCCCTGGTTGGGATCAACCCAGTAAGTGCCTGTAATGGGGGAAGATAACACAGTGTGAATCCGAGCTTATCTCCATGTTATTACTTACTCTAAAGGTTCCAGTGGGGCTCCGATCTGTACTCACCGCTCTTCCACTCAGGGTGGCACATCCTCAGGTCACGGCACATGCGGGCAGGGCTTGCCTGGGTACCGTCTGGGCTACGGATCTTCTCAACCTTCTGGGTCAAGGTCTTGAGGCTGGTGTCAACCTCCATGTCGCGGTCGCGCATCATGTTGGGGTCATCAGCGCGGTAGTGGCCGCCACGGAATGGATCAGGGGCCTTCTCCTGAGCAGGTGCACTGATGAAGTCAAATCCACCACCAGGAGCACCAGGGGGTCCGGGAGGTCCGGGAGGTCCAGGAGGTCCCTGTTCGGAGGATCCACAAGTTTACAATTTTCAGCCACATTAAAAAATGCCTCAGTTTCGAAGTCTGTGGATTTTATTACAAAGAAGTACAACTTACAGCAGGTCCCATCTCTCCATTGCGACCACGTGGTCCTGGTGGTCCAACAGGTCCAGGCATACCATTCATGCCATCCTTACCAGGGGAACCATTAGATCCAGAAGGTCCCTGTGGAAAAAAAAGCCACGTGTATCATTTATTATCCTTCTTATCGTGCACCATTTTTTTTTATCATCAACCATCCACACAGCTGTCAATGGAAGAATTGTAAGGAGCACCAGACTCCTCAGTTCAACCTCCAGTAATTGTACTTACTCTTGGTCCAGCGGGTCCAGAGACACCGGCAGGTCCTCTCTCTCCAGCAGCTCCCTACAGGCAGATGGAGATGTTCATGTCAAATATTTCATGTTGTGTAATGTAGCACATCTACATTTCTTGGCAATTTCTTTGAAAGAGTTACTCACAGCAGTTCCGGGCAGACCCTGCATGCCAGTGAATCCTCTGTGTCCCTTGTGGCCTCTCTCTCCAGCCTCACCAGCCTCTCCTCTGTCTCCCTTGCCACCAGCGGGGCCCTAAACAAAAGGCAGCAGAAGGTCAAGGCACTACCTCTTATTTACTTGATTATCAATCAATGCAGGACTTTTCAAGGATTTCTAAATATGTGACTATTATGAATGTTACGGGGCAATGAACGTACAGCAGGACCACGGACACCAGCAGGCCCAGCGGGACCAGCGGGACCAGCAGGACCCTAGAGAGAGTGGAGGAAAAGTAGACCATGTTAAAATTGAAAGCTTTCTTTGCCATTAGCTCTGTTTTTCAGTCATATCAGGATAAACAGGACTTGATCTTACAGGCTCTCCACGGTCACCATTCTTGCCGGATGGGCCAACAGCACCAGGAGCTCCAGGAGCACCAGGTGGTCCAGGGGGTCCGGACATACCAGACTCACCACGGTCTCCCTATAGGAAGAACACATTTCTGATGAGAAGATAAGACAAGCTACGTGTGATGTAAAGAGGACAACAAAATAAAAAGATTAAAATAGAAGGCTTTGTCTTTAGTCAACATCTGAAGCTTGGGAAAGACAGAACTTGGACCAGAGGAGGAAGATTACCTTGGGACCAGATGCTCCATCGCGACCTGGGGCACCATCGTGACCCGCAGATCCCTGTGGAAATAGGGTACAATGGTCATCAAGGGTTTGCAAGAGAGGCTGTGTCTTTGCATGTGTTGACATTGGAAGGGGATTTGTAATACGTGAAAGCCTCCTGATGACTGAAGCTGCTTACCTCACGACCAGCCTCTCCGGGAGCACCAGACAGTCCAGGTGGTCCAGCAGGTCCAGGAGGTCCACGCTCACCAACAGGTCCACCAGATCCCTGCTTTCCGGGCTCACCCTGAAGACAACGAAGAGAGGTCAGGAATCTGTTGTGCTTGTTGATGTGCACAGGTTTTTCTATTGAAGTCTGCACATCTTGTGTTCAGTCAATGTGATAGAAAACTGATTTAAACTTCTACTTCAATGTGTATGTGCATAAAATACTGGTGGAAAGCAAACCCTAAAGATTGTTTTATTCCAAAATAAAACTTCAGTTTAGCTATAGATTATACAGAAAGCACACTGGTTGTACTGTAACTCAGAAAAGACTCACAGATGGTCCAGGCAGACCAGGGAAACCACGCTCTCCACGCTGTCCAGGGAGACCTACAATACCACGCTGTCCACTAATACCTTGGGGTCCAGGCAGACCAGCGGGACCCTGAATAGAAGGACATTGCAGTCACTTAGAAGGCACATCACTGCAGGACATTCCACATTGTCAAAACCTCGATAGACATAGATTTTAGCAGTCACTCACAGGGGCTCCATCAGAACCAGGAGATCCCTTCTCTCCAGCAGGTCCAGAAATTCCAGCAGCACCAGCCTCACCAGGGCGACCAGCAGCGCCAGTCTCACCACGGGCGCCTCTTGCTCCATCTTTGCCGACGGGTCCAACAGGTCCGGGGGGTCCAGCAGCTCCCTGTACAGGAATAAGGGGTCAATCCATTGAGTCGAACAGTACCAAGAGGACGGGATCATGTTTTTGTGACGATACATACAGAGGGGCCAGGGGGTCCAACTCTGCCAGCAGGTCCAGGGAAGCCAGTAGCACCCTGCAAACGCACACAAATAAAATCATGGAATAAACGTTTCCTAATAGTTACAGTGTCTTGTCATGTCTAATCAGTACAAAATAATACATGCAGGAGGAATACTTACAGGAGCTCCAGCACCACCAGTAGCACCTTTGGGTCCAGGAGGACCAGAAGGTCCCTTGTGACAGAGACAAAAATATTATATTTCTGTCAAAACATAATATAAAATAAAGATCTTTTAAAAAAGAAGTTTTTACTGTAGAACAAATGAAAGTGCATTATCTAATATGTGGGCATACCTGAGGACCAGCATTTCCAACAGGTCCAGAGGGACCAGGAGCACCAGCATCTCCCTTGGGTCCACTGTCACCAGTCTCTCCCTTGGCACCAGGCTGACCATCCATACCCTGAGGTTGAAGGGCAAGAAGAGGGAAAATACATAATTAAAATGTGTTTTTGTGGTTTAATGTTGTGTTTTTCTAAACTGACTGAAGAATCTAATTAATTAGAAGGACTTACAGGAGGTCCGGCGAATCCAGCAGGTCCAGGGGGTCCAGACTCTCCACGCTCACCCTGTTGATGAACAAATGATGAACAACATTTTAGAGTCAGATTCATTATTTGTTACTGTAAACGTTAAGGTCAGCATGTTCTGTTGAACCTGATCATATTTGTGATTGTGTCAGATGACAAATGAACTTACAGGGGAACCACGAGGTCCAGTGGGTCCAGCGACTCCAGGGGCTCCGCCTTCACCCTAAAAACAGACGGGAATGAAAAAGTCAGGTCATCAGACACACTGATTAATTCTCCCACCCATTTATTTTATTGCTTAACTTAACAGGAGGAACTCTGAGTATGAGCTATGCATGGTGTATATGTGAATAAAAATGCTGATCGTGACAGATTGGATTTGATTGCGATAGCAAGGTGAGATTAAAGCCAAGCATCAGGAACTTGGATGGTGTCAGTTGTAGAAGGACAAAGTTGTGTCCAGTCTCACCTTCTCACCCTGAGCACCATGGGGTCCAGGGACTCCAATAGCACCAGTCATACCACGGGCTCCATCTTTGCCAGGGGCACCATCACCTCCCTTGATGCCAGCGTCACCCTGAAAAGAGAGCAAGGTTAAAAAGGCCACTGAATTACACCTACTTTTCCTCGTCACAAGACCCCAAGTATGATACTACTTTACACTTCGCTGATCAATATCTATAAATAAAATCAATGATGTCAAACAATAATAGCAATGTTGTATTGGTGTAAAACTCACTCTCTCTCCCTTAGCACCGGGGAGACCACTAGCTCCGCGCTCACCAGGCATTCCCTGCATACCGGGGGCTCCATTACCACCGGGGGCACCAGCAGCACCGGGCTCTCCCTACGAACAAACACAAACAAATTTATTTCAATTCAGGCAATGAACAACAGGGCTGCAAATCATATTTGCAGTTGTTTTTTTTGGTCCTATCTCCATCCATAGTGGAATAGAATTGCATATTTGTTTGTTTGTTTTTTTTAAGACTTGATTTTGTTGCTTCTGCTGGTTCTGCACCACTGAGCTTTTGTGGCAGCAGATCATCAGTAACTCAGAATTAAATCAATCATAGAGCATGTGTGTACATTCATGACTGCAAATGGTTTTTAAATAAATAATAACGTATATAACCATGATCCCTGAAACAAAAATTATAAATACTAATTGTTGATCAATGTGTTTATTCTTGATAATATATGTATTCTGACCCCTATCACCCTGAAACTAATAGTGTTATTCGACCCTATATAGCACACAGTATTAAGGATGGAGCAGCAAGACCGGTGCTGCACGTGATGAAATGTTACCTAATATATTAGAATATACACAAATATGCAATAATATTATTTTTTTAACCTACCTTAGGTCCGTCGTTACCAGAAGGTCCAGGGGAACCTCGGGGTCCAGTTGGGCCAACAATACCAGGAGCACCGCGCTCACCAGGGAAACCTCTGTCACCCTGAGGGACAAAAGAAACACATCAGTCCTGACCACTTTGCTTTAGCTAAAGTGCAGAAAATCAGAGTTTATGACGTGTGGGTGATGACAATGTTTCTGAGGTGACTGAGAGACTCACTCTAGATCCAGATGGGCCATGGGGTCCAGCCTCACCAGGAGCACCCTAAAGGAAAGAGAGGAGAGGAGATTATCTTTAAGCATGACCAATCATAACCAGCCATGAACCAATCTCCCACAAGAAAATGGAAAAATTAGAAGTATGAATAGTAACTTTACACAGGGGCCTGGCTTACAAGCAGGGACAAGTTAGGATACATGACAAAGCCCTTGTGACTCTTACCTGCTCACCAGGTTTGCCAGTCTCACCAGTAGCACCTTGGGGTCCAGGGAGACCCTGCACAAATAATGAAGTTTAATGTTAAAAATTCCAATCTTGGCACAGCCCAAACTGAATATCAAAGACAAAACCAACCAACCTGGAATCCGGGGGAACCAGCAGGTCCCTGCCCTCCCTTCTCTCCAGCAGGTCCCTGAACAAAAAAAACATAATGATGAGAAACCTTGGAACAAAAATATATAAAACAATGCAGATGAAAATATTTCATCACGTAATGTGGCTAAAATACAACAGATAAAATACGTACAGCAGGGCCAGAAGGTCCAGGAGCACCTACGTCACCATCTTTGCCAGGGGCACCCTGCGTACAAAAACATCAGCTTCACCACTTGTCAGCAGATTTTAATTTTTATTTAATTCTTTTTTTGTATTTTTACATTTTAGAAATAGTACTTAAAAATGCTTACAACTGATCCAGGAGCACCAGATGGTCCTCTCTCACCAGGCTTACCAGCTTCACCCTGTTAAAAGAAAACAAAAATACATGGCCCAAACTTAAATGTGTCGATTAAGGATTATTCATTGTTGCTCTTGAATTTGGGTTTTAGAACACATCAAATATTTTTTATGATCTTAGTTTCAATTTGGGACCTGGTCTAAGTGTAGACATTGTGTTAACTCACAGAGACTCCCTTGGGTCCAGGGAATCCCATGACTCCAGGCTGACCTCTGGGTCCAGAGGGACCAGCAGGTCCAGGGCGGCCATCTTGTCCAGGAGCGCCCTAAAGTTTAGTGGAAGATGACAGAAAAGTTGAAAACATGTCCTTATATCATATGATACATCTTAAGATGTAATTGGTGACTACGTCTGTCATTCCTCTTTGCTGAATACAAAATATATATTTTATTTGGAAGTCAATACTATCTGATGCTACAAGTGACTGCAATGACTTACACTAGGTCCAGCTTTTCCATCAGGGCCAGGGCTTCCAGGGCTACCAGTCATACCCTACAGAGGAAGGGGAGTTTCACAAGTGAGATTGATTTTATTATAAATAACGAACCTCTGTGCTTTAATTAGAAATACATAGCTTAACTCACTTTGGATCCGGGTGCGCCAGGAGCTCCAGGGCTTCCAGACTCACCAGTGGCACCCTGAGCTCCCAATGGGCCGGGGGAACCACGCTCACCGGGGGCTCCCTGTCATACACGAGGAGAAGAAGAAGAAGAAGAAGAAACACCTTTAATCAGGATCAGGATTCCACAACTGTGACAGTGGGTTAAATATATGACCGCAATTATGCATATTATACAGTATTTTCTGAAGTTGTCTATGAGTGATTCTCCTGACATCCTGAATGGAATTAGACAATCTGGTTATAAGAAAGGTTTGAAGATATTGAAGGGTCTAGGAAGTCTGCGTTCAGTATGAAAGTTTGACAAACTCACCTTGCCACCAGCACCTCCATCAGCACCAGGCATACCACGAGCACCAGGGGCACCCTAACAGGAAAAGAGACAAACCAGCTACATCACTGACTGTGGCGGAAGTGTTCAACTTCAGGGGTGTATCCCCCTGGGAATTCACATATCGTAAATGTGCTTGGATGCTTGATAGAGACCTTATTTATATGGAGGTTCTTAATGTGATTGCTGCTTTGCTAACACCAGCAATGTTAAAAGTATGCATATTTGCTACTGTATTGTGGGAAACGGGTGTGTATCATCATCGTCATCAGGTGGCCCATGTTTTTAAGTTCAGTCTCTTCCTCAGATGAGGAACTAGAGGTATGAGAGTGATGCGGTTTAAGGGAAAGAGGGAATAGCCTACACGCTCTCCAGGGGGTCCACGGGGTCCAGCACCACCGGGCTCTCCACGAGCTCCTCTCTTTCCCTCCTCCCCAGAGGGGCCAGGAAGTCCCTGAATTCCAGCGGGGCCCTAGAGAAGAACGAGGCGTCATTCAAGACTCAGGTATTCCATCTTATTTTGTATTTGTGCTTTAAGGTCACAGAGAATCTAAAATCAATGTAAGATCATTGTTTCTAAAACTTACAGGCTCTCCCTTTGCACCAGGCTCTCCCTTTGGACCAGGGGCACCGTGGTCTCCCTGATGGCAGAAACATATTAAATTCAGGCTGTGAGCTGATCATGGGTCTCTGAAGAATAATCCGTGTTGAAACCTAAACTCCCAAAATTCACACAAATTAATATTGTCTACTTACATTGTTTCCCTTGGGACCAGGAGCACCAACAGCTCCCTGAGCTCCAGCAGGACCACGAGCACCAGGGAAACCAGGAGCACCAGCAATACCAGCGGCACCCTGATACATGGAAAATCAGTATGTCAGATTTCCTTACATTCAAAATTGATACCTATCAGCCACAACATTAAAACAACATTCTTGGTTGGGAGTAATTGGTGTATATTATTTTTTTAATGGATCAATGTTTGTTTCACTTACAGGAGCACCCTTACCACCAGGAGCACCATCAGTTCCAGGGTTACCCTGATGAGAGAGGTAGGACATATAATATTAATAAGTTGTTGGGTTTTTTTTTATTTGTTATTGAGTTGACAGTGTGTAAAGTATTCCAGCATATACTCACAGCAGGGCCAGCGGGTCCAGCAGGTCCTGGGTTACCAGGCTCACCACGGGCTCCGTGGGGTCCCTCAGATCCACGAGCTCCCTGAGCGCCAGTCTCTCCCTGTGTCGAAAAGCAAAACAGATCTCAAAAAGCAGCTTTGATATTGTGATTGAACAGTTCAGAATTGTTTCTATTAGATATACAAGTAACTTACATTACAGAGATAAGTGGTAGACTCTCGATCTTAATTGACTCTTGTCTGATTCATTATTTTTGTCAATTATTCAAAAAAGGGCTAAGCCGCATTTGCAGCTGACAATATGTTCTTGAGTTTCAGTATGAAACAAGAAAGTAGACAAAGACTAAATAGCCTCCATACTAATCTTAAAGTGTTCCCTTATTAACCTTCTATCAAGCATAATTCTATTATCAACAAATAAAAAATTTATTTATTTATATATTATGTTTATTAATATAATCATAGATATTAAAATAGATTCTTCATCAGTTGCAACTGGGGGCATCGGTGCATAAAGCGCCACTAGAAGTGTACCAATGCCATCTGGTGGCTACAGTGTTAACCTAGGGTATATAGCACACATTTTGTTCTCTGATATTTAATGGCTGACTCTAAGGAATTGTGGAACACGATTAATTTTTGGGATCTGCATGTTAAAGTTTCCCGATGTGGATTTAAAATAATTTTAAAAATAATAATAATAATATGGACCCAGAGGTCATGATAGTGACGTTCCTTGCTGTAAGGTCAGGATCAGTAGCCACGACTATATGAAGGTTTAATGATGCAGTATGTGGAATTAATAGTAATAATAGTTAAAAGTTAAATATGGCGAAGTAAAGTGTGAGTGAGTGAAATTTCTGTACCTAATCTAAAGATAAGGTACAGTTTTGAGTTGCTGTGACAATAGTCTTGAGAACTGGCCGACTCACCTTAGGACCAGCACCACCGGGGAATCCAGGGGCACCAGCAGGTCCGGTAGGTCCCTGAAAAATAACAACACATAACGTCAACAGACAAAGTGGACCAGCGAGGACGTTCGGTAACAATACTGTGACATTTCTTGCACGTCTCTGGCATCAAATCAAAAGTCAGTCGACTCGTGTTTTTTCTTTATAATTAAACCGATTTAATTATGTGTTCGAGTCAGCTTGAATTTCCAAGTCACAGAAAAACACTGCGAAACATGTTACTCACAGGAGGTCCAGCAGGACCGGAGTTGCCATCGTTACCACGAGCACCCTGCACAGAGAGACAGAGAGGAGGTTTTTATCAAAATAAAAATAAAATAAAAAACAAATGTGAAGATGAAATCATACTCGATTTTAGAAGATTTAAATAGTGCACTAAGTTCACTTACAGCAGGGCCAGCAGCTCCAGGGCGGCCTCTCTCACCAGGGAGACCACGAGCACCCTGGGAAAAACACAACAGCATTAGCTGACAGTGCTACGACACATTTCACAGACCAGCTTTTTTTGTAAATATAAAGAAAGGATGAAAACTATTATTGCTGGTTAAACTGGCTGAAACGAAGCCTACCATGCTACCAGGGATGCCATTCTCACCAGGGGCACCAGGCTCTCCCTGTAGACAAACACGGCGGGATAAAAAGAAGTTGGCATTGAAATGGCAAGAAAAATAGTGGTTTAAATTGTAATCATGATGCAATCTACAATACGATTCCCACTTTGTGAGCAAGACATCCTGATGGCTCACCTTGGGACCAGCAGGTCCAGCGTCTCCCTTAGCACCATCCAGACCGCTGAAACCCTGCAGACAAAATCAATGAGCATTATAAAGCTCAAGTCACCACCTCCTGTGACAACAGAGTAAAATGAAAAGGATTATTTTGACACTTTATGTGGGTCTGCACTCACTCTGTGTCCCTTGATTCCGGGGAGTCCGGGGGTTCCGGGGAAACCGCGAGCGCCCTGTGCGAATAGACCCACACATTAGGAAATGATGATGCAAAAGCATCATGTATGATAACCTATATTATCATAAAAGGTTACTACTTCTGACCTTCACCCGAAATAGCAATCTCTCACCTGGGGGCCAGCTGGTCCACGCTCACCAGGGCGTCCAGCTTTGCCGGCCTCACCCTGTTCAGAACACATAGCGAAGAGGTTGATGTGAGATCAGGTTGATGAACCATCAACAATCCTTTAGATAATAAACATTTGCAACCACAACAAATCGGAGCAGAAAGAAATATTGTTGGTAAAATGTGAATGAATATTTCATTTTGAATTATGAATGATCCAAGTATTGACATGGAAAGAAAATAATTGATAAATTACTTACATCATCTCCATTCTTTCCAACGGGGCCAGCGGGACCACGGGGACCCATGGGACCCTGTTGATGAGGATATGGAAAAAAACCTTGAGGTGGTATTTATTTAAAGCAACACGAAACTGATTAAAATAATAGTGATACATGTATAAGTGAGTTGCAATCATTGACATGTATTTATCACTAACATAAAGCAGCCTGTCAAAGGTTTCGTGTTTACAACAGGAAGTCGGTCAGCGAGTACAGGAAGTTGTGACCAGATTCTATTGATCAGGTGCAGTGTGTCTGTAACTACTGAGATAAAGTGTGTAGTGTTGTGCCTTTTTAATATACAGTAGATGCATCACATTCATCACAGACAAACTAAGAGAAGCATTTATAAAGTAGAACAATTTATATAGGCTACTCACAGAAGCTCCAGGCTCACCAGGCTCTCCAGGGGGTCCAGTGAAACCTTGAGGACCCTGATGGACAACAAGAACAACGGATCAGTACAATTTCATATTTTATTAATGTTTGTCCTTTTCTCTTAGATACAGTTTTATCTATCTAAAGTAAGAGAATACTTACAGAGGAGCCAGAGGGTCCAGGAGGACCACGAGGACCCATAGGACCCTGTTGATAAGGACATGAAAAAAAGGCTTCAGACTGCATTTATTGGAACCAACAACCAGCTGATATGTTGAGAGAAAGCAGGAACATGTGTCATACCATTGGGCCAGGCACAGGTGGGCCACTAGAGTATTTAGAGTGGTCAACAAAGCCCATTTGAGGAGAGAGGTTCTGTAAGAAAAGAATCCAGTTAGAAAGTAGTCACTGAGCTTCAAACAACACTGCTCAAGATTGGTGTTTTCACTTGACACCTGAGAAGTTTTTTTTTCTCTGTTATTTTACACTGTTGAAATGCTTGGATAGAAGTAAAATCACATCCTACAGTAAAGACTGCAAGAACTACTCATGTTAGATGCTGTAGTACAGATACTTGGTTTAAGCTGGGCATGTTTATTATTATCATTATTGTTATTGTTAATATTTTTCATTAATATTGTTGTTTCGGCATATTCCCCAGAACTAAAACTGAGGGCCACAGGAGCTGTTTTCACTCCCGGTGCTGAAATAACACAAAGGTTTGTTGATCTAGCTCCTCCAGTCTGTTTAAAATGAGTGATCAGAGACTGAACTGATGCTAACCTGCAATAATAGGCCTATGAAAAGCCTTTGGGTTTGATTAAACCTTACTTAAGTTTTTAGGAGGTATCTCATCTGGCTCCCAGTATCTGTGGATGATACTTACTCCGCCAAGGCCAGGGGGGCCAGGGGGGCCTGGTGGGCCCTGGACTCCAGGCTGTCCGGGTATTCCATCATTGCCAGGAGGACCAGTGGGGCCCTGTAGAAATAGTCAACCAGCAAAAATGATACATTTGTTCAGTTTTGTAACTGATTTGAAATGTGTTGCCTAGGAAAAATAGTAGTAGAGCATATCTTTCCTCTGGAATCAAGATCTAAACTTGCTGATTTGACAGATATAAACATTTCAATTTGCACTCTTTGCACATGATGTAAATTAGTGATTTATATGACATGTTTATTTTCTTACACATTTTACTGTTTATCAGGAAGCGAGGTATGTGATTAAATCACAAAAGTTTGCAGAAAAGTATGATTATGTGTTTTTTTTCCATTTTCAATCAAATAACATTATGTGTGTTTTTGTATTGTCATCAAATTGCATTCATGTGACATTTGACCTTTTAATGACCTGTTGACCTTATGACCGAATTATCAAAGGTCATAAGCATAACAGTTCCATCATTGTGGCCAATAAAAATACAGTGTACATTTTAACATTACAGTATTTTTACTATGTAAATCTTACATGGACTGAGGGGTCAATATACAGTAGATTATAACCAAAAATACACAATATGGATCTATTAATGTGTCAGTGTTGGGAAAAATGTATCCAGGTTGTCTCATTTTAGAAATATACATAACAACAAAGTTTTTTTTTATTCTCCAAAACACTAAGTTCTTCTCATTGATAATTATCACATCATCAGTCATTATTAAAATAGAGCTTTGAGTTTTAAGTGGAACCTACCACGTCGCCCTTGGGGCCAACAGGTCCCTTCGATGGCTACGGAGAAACACAAAAGGAGAGTTAGGCCACATTAACATGATTTATCGAAACTGTATAGATAAGTGCATCATCGCATCACAAACTAAACTGGGCCAGGGTAGCGGCTCATTAATGAAATCATTAGCATTTCAGATCCAGTCAAAACAAAATTAGTTCAATAATTTAATAAGAGTTTTAAAAAAAGGGGTCAAAATACCTCAACTGGCTCAGTGACTCCTACAAAAACCAGAGAAAAGAAAAATGTCAACATCTCTTGAACATTTATGAGAGACACATTCATGACTTTGGACCTGAATTTGCTTTGAGTCAAGCTTAGCATGAAACTAAAGGTCAAAACAATCTAAGGCAGATCTTCATATGGGAAGTCAGTGCTGCCTCGCGCATTAGATGCAGCGAGATTGTGAAATAAAGGCAGACTTTTTTGATTTCAGGTGATTTGCGCGACTGAAAAGGTGGAACCTAAAAGATGTGAACGTTGTTTCTGGGGGGAACGTGACATGCGTCGGCCATGCTGCAGGATGTGGCATGTGGTGAGTTAAGAATTCACTGCCGGACGTCACAGGTCAATCGACAGGTATAATCCACCGTTAAACGTCTGCATTAAGGGAACGGAAATGTACAGGAGATAAATCCAAAGTGGCTGAACATCTCCAGGCAAGCAGCAAGGCAAAGGGGCCTTCAGTCCATTTACGGCCTTAGAGCCATGGATTGTCAGGTGGGGGGCACTAGGTGGCGCCACAAAGCTAATTAACTGCACAAAATGCTGAGGGATCAAAGTGATGTACCATCATCGGGGCAGATAGGGCAGCACTCTCCATCGGGAATGATGGGATCGGCACAGTCGGTTGTGTCCTCGCAGATCACCTCATCGCACATGACGGTTCCACTGTCACAGACGCAGATCTGGCAGGGCTCTGGTTTCCATACATCCTTGTCGTTGTACAACTGTCCATCTAATGTGCAGCTGCCGAATGGACCTGAGAGGAGAAAACCAAGGTGAGTGAAGACCAGGCACTAGACTGAGACCAGGCACCTACATCTGTGTTCAAATCAAATTAATACCACCTATAATTGTTCTTCTTGGGACCAGCGTTACACTTTTACATTTTCAGTTAGTTCCGACCTCTGACATGTAGCCCCCACTTTTTTCCTTGCATTGGCCTTTGACCTTTCTTTCCTTCAATCCCAGTCTTAGACACTGTATTCAGACGTTACGTGGATGTGGCTCTGGCTGTTAATGAAGTAAATTGTCAGATAAATGTTTTTTTGGTTTTTGTTACTGTGAGCAGTAATAGTGACATTCAAGATTTTAAGGTTATAAAAGTGATGTGGGCCTGTGCGGTGTCATAATACAGGACTGGATGTTCAGTGGACCAAACGTACCACAAGTCAATATACAATGTCCCTGCTCAAATGCAATGATTTTTTTTTTCTGAAACTATGAGTGGAAATGTATTTTCTCTGGATATAATCTCATGTCATGCTGCTGGTGGTTTGGGCCTCTGAGGTCAGAGCTTTGGAGGCACAGTCCCAGTATCCGCCAGAGAGTGGCGCTGTTTGCCCATAAAACGAGGTCCTCCGCACCCTCCTGTCTTTGTGTGGTGATTAATTATTGTCTAGACCGTTTCAATGTCGACGTCAGACTTGAGCGATTTTCCATTGCACCAGGTTTTTGTGAACAATGTCCAGTTGAATGCAAACAGGGAAAACCATATTCATCGCATTTCCCCAAAGCTTTA